>NIVC01000110.1:0-87500 GCA_002269645.1 Macrostomum lignano
TAGATAGATAGATAGATAGATAGATAGATAGATAGATAGATTAGATAGATAGATAGATAGATAGATAGATAGATAGATAGATAGATAGATAGATAGATAGATAGATAGATAGATAGATAGATAGATAGATAGATAGATAGATAGATAGATAGATAGATAGACACTAGGACACCAATACAGACAGACAGACAGGCAGTCAGGCAGCCCATGGACAATCAAAAAGCGGTCAGTACACCCAACCCAGAATCAACGCAATCAGTCAGCAGTCTATTTATTGCTTTCCTTTGTCCCTTCGCTCCCGTTGATGCCCCAAATAGCGCCTGTCAGTCCTTTGTGTCGCTCCGCTTCATTAACCTCTTTTTCTGCTTGCCCCAGCCAATGACACAGCCAGACGGGGCTCCATTGGCCAGCGGCAGGTAGGTGAGACAGAGTGAGACAGAGCAGGTGTTCTGCACTGGCAAGCCGCGCTTCTTAAATCAATCGATGATCAGCTCTGGACATCTCGAACTAATAAGAGCTCCAGAATCCTTTCCCCATCTAAGAAAAAGGGATCTTTTTGGCTTCTCCTCGCAGCGGTTGTATAAAGCAATTCCATTTAGTTATTTCTTCAACAGCAACACTCAAGTCAGCTCCCTTGCAGTGTCAGCAGGAGACAGCAGCCCTGAGTCTCGGCTTAGACTCTTCTCAACTCTTCGAGTCTGAGCCCATTACCGAGTTTGAGCTGATAACCCAGCAGGACTTCGATAGGAGGAAAAACAATTAACAGTGGCTGACCCCAAGCGAGGAAGCTTTAATAGGATAATCTCTAAGAGAGCGCTCGATCGAATCCCTAGAACCCAGATCGAAGTGGAGAAGCCAGTATAAGATAAAATAAGCAGAATTTCCGGCTTTATCGACGCGTCTTGAGTCGGTCAGTCTTGGCAGAAGAGCAGAGTGAGCCACCCAGCCACGCACCGGCATGAGCTGCAGATTTCGGCTGTGCTACTTGCTGGGGATTCTGGTGAGTTGGAACTCCTCGTTAATCTGCTGCTTACAGGCCTTGGTCTCTAATAGCCGGGATAATGAGATTAAAGTGGATATTGGGATAATGGATTAAAGGGGATATTGGACAATGGGATATTGGGATAATGGGATATTTGGATATTGGGATAATGGGATATTTTCAGAATGGGATTTTTCAGAATGGGATTTTTTGAAAAAAGGGATAATGGGATATTGTGAGCCTGGGCTAAGAGAAAAAAGTTTAACAAATACTTTAATCCCTGTCCTCAGTCTGCAGCAAAGGACAAAATTAGACAAGAAATGTTGTCACGAATTTTGCCTCAGCCCATTTTTTACAGAAAAAGTTTGTGTCAGATAAAGAAGACGTGCCGAAGAAGCAGGGAGCAGGTGAGGGAATTCTATAGCGGCTTGATAATTGAGGGGCTTCGGTAAGCAAGAGAGGATGGCCTGTACGAAAGAGGTTCAAGTTCACCTCTGAGGCAACCCCTGTAGAATTCTTACCTTATCCAGTCGATAAATTGTTCACTCGGGCCATTGAGTGAGTAGAAAATTGCAGTGCAAACGTTTTAATCAGCACTTCCATTGAAATCAGACCGAACAGAAAGCGTCATGAGACTTCAACTTGAAGGCTCGATAGCACTATAAATGCCATAATTTTGTTTGCCTTTTGTTCTCACTTAACTTCTCTACCTTCACTATACTTTTCTGAAGTCTAACCAGGTGTCACTGGCAGTCCCTGGCACTGAATTGCAGATGTCACTGGCACTGAATTGCGGGTGTCACTGGCACTGAATTGCAGGTGTCACTGGCACTGAATTGCAGGTGTCACTGGTACTGAATTGCAGGTGTCACTGGCACTGAATTGCAGGTGTCACTGGCACTGAATTGTAGGTGTCACTGGCACTGAATTACAGGTGTCACTGGCACTGAATTGCAGTGGTGTCACTGGCACTGAATTGCAGTGGTGTCACTGGCACTGAATTACAGGTGTCACTGGCACTGAATTACAGGTGTCACTGGCACTGAATTGCAGGTGTCACTGGCACTGAATTGCAGGTGTCACTGGCACTGAATTGCAGGTGTCACTGGCACTGAATTGCAGGTGTCACTGGCACTGAATTGCAGGTGTCACTGGCACTGAATTGCAGGTGTCACTGGCACTGAATTGCAGGTGTCACTGGCACTGAATTGCAGGTGTCACTGGCACTGAATTGCAGGTGTCACTGGCACTGAATTGCAGGTGTCACTGGCACTGAATTACAGGTGTCACTGGCACTGAATTGCAGGTGTCACTGGTACTGAATTGCAGGTGTCACTGGCACTGAATTGCAGGTGTCACTGGCACTGAATTGCAGGTGTCACTGGCACTGAATTGCAGGTGTCACTGGCACTGAATTGCAGGTGTCACTGGCACTGAATTGCAGGTGTCACTGGCACTGTTGCCCCAGATTTTACTGAAGTAGACATAAGAAGGTCACCGAAAGGCAAGATTTATTAACAAAAGACAAAATTGATCCCTCGAGTTTTCGCATAAAAGTACACAAGCGTCAGTCGAGCGAGATGAGCGAGGACTTGAAGGAGAGGAGATGATTAGGACAAATAAGGACCCTCTGAATTTTATTCCGAAGCGAACTTCCCTCGTCACTGTCAAACTCGCGACAGGCAAGAGTAAATTACATGTGGCAGGACCTCGACAACTGACATTCAATACAGATACGCCGAACTGTCGTCTTGTTGCTATGCCATCCGTTGCTATGGCAACCAATCAACGCCGGAGACGCAAACACTGGCCGAATTCAAGCGGAGATGGTCATGGTTCGAATTGGCCAGCCAGTCCTGCTGCAATGTCCGGTGCTTCAACGAAGCTTCTACACCGTCAGCGTCAAGCCGAAGTACTTGGAGTGGTCTCTGCCCATGGGCCGGCCGCAACCAACCAAGTGTCCGGTCTACCTGATGAAGAGCGAAGACGAAGAGCCCGGCTGTCCGGGTGAGCTGACGGGACTCGGCGTGTCCTTGTGGCACCTCACCCAGCTCAGGGTTCACTCGGCGGAGCTGAGGCACGAAGGCCTCTACAACTGCTCGGTGTACTGGAATGCGACCGGGTGAACGGGGCGGTGCAGCTGCTGGTGCAGGGTGAGTCGTGGGGTGTAGGAAATGGAGTGTGGGTGTGGGAAATAGGGTGCGGGAAATAGGGAGTGGGAAATAGGGTGTGGGAATGAGGTGTGGAAAATGTGGTTTGGGAAATAGGGTTGTGGGAAATGGAGTGTGGGAAATACTGTAAATTAAGACAGGTAATGTGTCTATCTGAGAGTCTATCAGAGTTTTTGTTTCTCTGTCTGTCTGTCCTTCGTTTCTCTCGCTCTTTGTCTCTCCCTCATTCGCCTTGCAAAACAACTCTCGTCTCTGTAAAAATTAGTGGTCAGTGAGCAGAAAACTTGGCATGTATAACACAGGTAATTTGCTGTTTCAACTGACTAACCAGACGATAATCACAATGAAGGTCATTTTAATCGCAGTTTACAGCGTCAAGCACTCTTAGAAATCAGGCATGCCCTGCTAGCTTTGCTTGATGCATGTGGCAGCGAATAGAAAAAGTGGTTAGTCAGAACACAAGCTCCTTCTTAAGAATAAGATTGGTAAAAGCACAATAGTGGTCTAGCACGGCGCTCTGATGTGCCAGCGGCCCAGGCTCGATTCCAAGTGCAGTCACATTCATTTTGGGCTAAATTGGAATCTCGGCTTGGCTCTGCTCGTGCAGTTAACGGCCTTGAGGGCCAACCCCCAAGGCACAGTGAAGTGTACATGCCTAACAATAAATAAAGTTAGGGCCGCTGTACACTCCTGTGTGAGTGTGTGCCTGTGCGTATGACTGCGTACGTATCCGCGCGCTTGTGTGCCTGCTCAGGGGAGTCGGCGGAATGGGCAGCAATGCCTCTCGCCGGTTGTGTGACAATGTCGCTTAAAGTGCGCCAGGGTGCACACAGCCCCTGCTTCTCAAAAAAATGGTACCCACCGCCCCGTGTGTAGCTAAGGTTGGCTCAGGAGGGAAGTCGCTTAGAACCGATGAATACGCACTATGCCTCAGCTTAAAAGAGGTCAGAAAGAGTCAAAAAACGGAAAGTAAAAAGATGAGCAGTTCGATTATATTTAGCGGAGAGGAAGTTAATTCGCACGACCGTAAAACGTAGTGCCGGAGTGAGGCGGCAAAGAGCTCCTAGGAATAATTGAAATCGGGGGTACCAGGCCTAAATGCACATCGCAGTGGATAAAATTAAATATTTCTGTCTCCAGGCCTTTTAAAGCCTTTGCAGATCCACTGCATTAGCGGGAATTTCTTCTTATAATTTATTGTCACTTGGACTGAAACCAGAGCTCCTGACCCGAGAGCTTCGAGAGATTATAACCTGGAGCACTTGATCCTGAAGTTGAAGGACATTGGGAGTGACTAGATTTTCGATTCTCTCGTACTTCTATTTTAAAAGACATTCACTTTGTTGAAGTTTTGTAACTTTCTCAGTTGATCCGCGCAGTACCGCTTGGACTTTTGTTGAATCAAAAAATCTGTTTTTGTTTATTGCGCGCTAAAAAATGCTCATGAGGCCCCAGCCCTCAAGGCACAGATTGTGTGCATGCCGGACACTGAGAAAGTCAGTGTCAGGCCGCCGTAAACTCTGTGAGTGTTCGTGCTCGGAGCTGCGTGGAACGGGCATGCTGCCTCTTCGCTGGCTTGTGGTTCGACCGTCGCCCTGACTAATTGCGACAGCGCCCACAGCGCTTTCCTGAGCTGTTTGGCCGGGTTCTTGGGCGAGCGGTTCTCTTCACGCTCGTAACTTCCAACTTGAAAAAAACTACTTTAGACTAGAAGATTTCGATCCAACCTAAATCATTGACGATTCATTCACTATCGAATACCCCGAGTAGTCTTTATTCAGGATTTATCGGGAATCGTCGAAAACACCTGACAGACAAGCCAACAGCGCCGCTGCACTTGAACGCTACTGTGCTTGGCTCGCACGCGATTCACCTGACTTGGCAGCCTCCGCGTCATCTGCGCCACCTGCCGTTGACCTCCTACGAAATTGCCACGAGCAGCGGCACCTATCGTCACCTTGGAGACCGATTGATCTGGCATAGAGTTGAGCCTAGACGACTCAGCTACAGGGTGACAGGCCTGACAGCATACACTGAGTACTGCACCTGGCTGCGAGCCGCTAATCAGCTGGGCCCGGGACCGAGCACTCGCCGCTGCGAGCTACGAACTCTGGAGTCTCCACCGCAGCCAGCGGCCCTGTCCGCTACCGTCACCAACGTCCAAGCCACCAGCGCCAAGCTTCGATTGAGCGTTGCACCGGCCGGGCATCCGTCTCTGGGCGGCAGACTGCGCGAGGTCCGGGTGCGATGGCGTCGGACGCGCCACCTCGAATCGCACGCAGGCATGGAGGATCAGTGGACTGAGAAGACACTGGTTGCTAGGCAGTTTCGCAGCCGAACCACTGCCAGCCAGGACGTTGATCTGATGCTCGATGATCTCGAAGCTTTTAGCGGCTACAGTGTGCGATGCACCGTGCACAACTGGAGATACGCTGGGCCGGAGCTTCTACTGACTTTTGAAACACTGGAGGGCGGTGAGGAGTCTTATCTGTAGTTTTTCTCTGAACCTGGATGCAGTGCCTAAAGTGGGGTCACTTTCAGAAAATCAAAATTTGCATAATAAAAAATTCACATTGTTACTTTCACCGGAGAAAAGCTTCACAAGCTCGAAATTTTCGATTCAGCAGAAGTGCAGACTAGAATGCAAGCCTTTTTGAACTTGTGAAATTTCGATCTCACGACCCCATAAAGTGGTTTTCGGTGCAGAAAATTTAGAAAACATACGTCATGTGCAGTCTGGCGTGTTTTATGAAGACTTTGCAAAATGTAGTGATACAATCGATCTTGGTTTCTAACCAATAAAACATTCAATTCGATTAGAACGTTCTGGGTTTGGATGCATTCAGTAGTTCTTAGCATCTTGAATCGATGCGGGATCAATGTTTTAAAAGGATACTTAGATTTCAAACTTTTCATTTCAATGCAGAAGCCCCAGCGCCCACGCTGGCCCAGGACACGCACGCCCTGTTCGACACGAATGTCAGCGTCTCCTGGTCTCGTCTAGCCAGAGTGCCGGGCCACCTGACCGGCTACCAGCTCTCGTTGTCCGGCCCCTTCAACAGTCGCCGGTTGATCAACATTTCCAGCGAGTTCACTCGGTACTGCATCGCTGGACTAAAGCCGGCCACTCGATACTCAATCACCATAGCAGCTGTCACTCGCGTCCGAGGCCCTGGGCGCGCGTCTAACCGAGTAGACATCGCCACGGAGCCCAGCTGGCCAAGCCGGCCGCGAGATGTCCGGGTGGATGAGAGAAGCTACGAAGCCGGCCTGTTGGTCTCCTGGGCCAGTCGCGGCTTCTTCGTCGGTTCGCCCGCGGTTGACCGCTCAGAAACACCGTATCCGCCCAACCTGCTGCTGTTCAGAGTTGAATGGCGGCTACGCAAAGTCTCCCAAGGTCTGCGGCTGGCAGGACGTCCAGGTGGTTCGAGGGAGACCCTCGTGCTGAGTCAGCTGGGCCAATGCCGGGTCAATGCGGCGTGGAGGCCCAGGGCCCAGGTCGCGAATGCAACAGTCTACCCAAATGAATCAGCAGAGGCGAGGACTAAATACCTGAGCACGCGCATCTGTGTAGGTTTTTATGCTAGCCTAAGATGATCTATTTCAAATAGTATTTCCTTGATCCCCCTAGACTGATGTCACACGAGTCTTTTTGGTCAGTTTCACTGGATCCATTCGTCAGCTAATAAAAACAACTCTGACTTTGCACGGGCTCAATTTAATCTAGAGCATATCTAAATTTTCAAGCAAAAGATCAGGAAAAGGCATGGTTAAATGAATCGAATGCTCTTTAGATGATAGAAGAAAGAATATTTCTCGTACAATAAAGGTTGGGGCCTAATAGTACTTTGACGGCTTTCGTCATTTCATGGCTAATTTTATACGTCAAATTCCGTAGCGGAATGCACTTTTTCAGCTTCTGCAAGGGCAGCTGTTTTCTGCTGTTTCTGATGGGCGATTTTGAGGCTTTGTAGGCGAAAAAATATCATTTTTCTCTTTGTTCATCTATTCAGGAGCTTTGGCTTGCTGCTGGGCTGTTTGAGAACTGGGGAAGGGGCGCAAGACTGTCTTGTAGGGATGGCAGCAGGTAGCAACTGAAACCTGACTCCCACGAGTTGACAAAATGATAGCCCTCTCATCCTGTGCTTGTATAATTGTAGTCTGCACTGTCTTTAGTAGCTAACAGTCTGCTATTTAGGAGCTATGTTTTTTTCATAGCAGATATAGAGACAGCTTAACCTCGGCAAGCTTATGTTGAAAATGAACAACGCTTGCGGAACCTCCCTACGAGCGTACTACTCTAGTTGCATGCATTGACTTCCTTCTCTTTCCGCTTCGCCAATCGTTATAAAACGTGACATAAAACGCTATCGTTTTATATCAGATTCCATTGACTAAAAATGCGGAAAAATGGGGTTGTCAATCTGCGCACTGCTAGAAGTCAACCAGTTCGTAGAATTTGGGCAGTTACATATAACAGGCAATTTGATATCTCTTTAATAACAAGGATAAAAGTTCAGTAGCACTGGCGGTCGAACTCAACTTTAAAAAACATCCACTGAAACAATTTCTTAAATCTGCCTCAATCAACTCAGGAGTTAATACCCTGGACAACACTGGCAAGATCAATCGGAATTGCAATCCAGCAGCATTCGAATCCATCAGCGCATGTCAGCCTGGACGTCGTGGTAACAAGCGTTGGATTGTCCCAGTGGGACCGCGACCGCAGGTATCCGGGCACAAGGCAAAAACCGTCAGCGTCTCTGTGCCTCTTGCATATCTGTTAATCGACCGTTCGACTTGGGACGGCCTGGCTGACTTTAACAACGAATTCTCTAACGGCGACGAGTCGGCGATAGCTACAGGAGATCGGCGACGCCGGCAAGTGACGTCGGTGAGCATTGGACTCGGCGTTGGCTGCCTGTTTGCAGCGCTGGGACTGGTGGCGGCCGTGCTGCTGGCCTGGCAGTGGCTCTGCGGCAGGGCGACGCGTCGGAACCGAGGCGTCGGCAGTGCCAGCTATCGCAGACGAAGGCTGCGCGCCGTTGGCAGCAGCATAGGCGGCGGTGGAACCAAAAGCGGCTGCGGAGTGGAGATTGGAGATTCCGGTTAGGACGCATGTTTGACCTGCATAAGAACTCAATATTAGAGTCTTTTTTAGAATTTTCATGGTAGATAATTCTTTTAGCTTTAGACATTTTGTCGCGATTTTTTAATCCATTGCGTCATGGAAGCATGGCACTTTAACATAAAAGTTCTCTTCGATACTTTGCTTGCTGACCTAATTCTGTCAGCATCAATTCACAAGTTGCAAGCATCTAGCTTAGCCCAAAGCCATGCAATCCTTTCAGATCCACACGACCCTGCTCAAACATCGGCTCTTCTGAGTAACCCGGCGGGCATGACTATAGCCGAATTCCGGGATCACGTGATCGCTTGTCACGCCAACGACGATTCCGGCTTTCAATCGGAGTTCCAGGAGCTCCAAAGCTCGGACCCGCCGATCTCGTTGACTGCATTAGATTGCAAACCAGAGTCCGAGGACAAGGAGAAAACGACGCGCGAAGCTTTTGTAGCTGCGTGCTGGAAATATCCAGAAAATTTGAGTAAAAATCGACACCCAGATGTTTACCCGTGTAAGTTTGATTATTTACGTTGTCCTTTGTCGATCTAAGATATTGATTGTACTTTCAATGGCATCCTTAAACTAGTTGCTATAAAATTTTTACCAGGACACAGTTCTTAGTTGGTCAAAAGTTGCCTTTCTTAACCGTCAATACAAATGTCTCTTGATGGTCGCTCCTGTCTCTTGGTAGACACTCCTGTCTCTTGGTAGGCGCTCGTGTCTCTTGGTGGTCGCTCCTGTCTTTTGGTAGACGCTCCTGTTTCTTGGTAGGTGCTCATGTCTCTTGGTAGGCGCTCCTGTCTCTTGATGGTCCCTCCTGTCTCTTGGTAGGCGCTCGTGTCTCTTGGTAGGCGCTCGTGTCTCTTGGTAGGAGCTCGTGTCTCTTGGTAGGCGCTCCTGTCTCTTGGTAGGCACTCCTGTCTCTTGGTAGGCACTCCTGTCTCTTGGTGGTCGCTCCTGTTTCTTGGTAGGTGCTCATGTCTCTTGGTAGGCACTCCTGTCTCTTGGTGGTCGCTCCTGTCTTTTGGTAGACGCTCCTGTTTCTTGGTAGGTGCTCATGTCTCTTGGTAGGCGCTCCTGTCTCTTGATGGTCCCTCCTGTCTCTTGGTGGGCGCTCCTGTCTCTTGGTAGGTGCTCATGTCTCTTGGTAGGCGCTCCTGTCTCTTGATGGTCCCTCCTGTCTCTTGGTAGGCGCTCGTGTCTCTTGGTAGGAGCTCGTGTCTCTTGGTAGGCGCTCCTGTCTCTTGGTAGGCGCTCCTGTCGTTCGTTGTTATCTCCTAGACATAAAAATGGAGCCAAAAAGTTGCTATCAGATGTGCTCCTGTCATTCGTCGAGTCTAGCTTGGTTACCAGTTTCATTTAGTTTTTGAGGGTAGCGCAATTTTCGCGGGGGCGATTGGTGACCTCCTGACCGAGCCCCCCATCTGCTTACGTATTGATAATCCTGTGTATAAGCTGCTTTTCTCAGTCGCAATCAGAAGTAATAACTGCCGCTACTTCAGACGATCACAACCGGGTCATACTTCGGTCAACTTCAACTAATAAGAAAAATGCCGACTACATTAACGCCAGCTATATTAGTGTAAGTAAAGTTTATTTATTTTGCTCAAGTATACTGATAGCACATACGCTAACACCTATTACCATCATTTTAAACTTTGAGCAGGGATTTAAAAAGGAGCGAGCCTACATCGCCTGTCAGAGCCCTCTGCAGTCAACTTTTGATGACTTCTGGCTAATGGTTTGGGAGAATCGAGTGAGCAGCATTGTGATGCTGTGCAACCTGGTTGAGGCCGGTCGGGTGAGTTATTATTAGTTCATTGACAAGATTAAATCTTGTCAAGATTAACTCTCTTTTCAAGATTAAATCTTAAGGGCAGAGTTTCTTCTTTGAGATCCTGTTCTCAAAACCTAATTATAATGGAGAGATGGGATCGAACAACAAATATGAACAGCTAGTTTAAAAGAAGATTGCAGTTACTGCGCTCGTATGGTCATCGCTGGATAAAATCTTTTTGTGCTTTGCATGACTCCATAGGATCTGAAGATGTTTTGCATAGCCGAAGCAATATTGTTTCGTCAGGGTCTTTTTGTGCTATGGCATAACATATTAATGCTAACCTGTCAACTAATTCACCGTTTTACAAATTGCTTTAAATCCAACGAAACAGCGCAAATGCGATCAATACTGGCCTAGTGGCGGCAGCAGCCAGGTCTACGGTCCGGTGACTGTTGAGCTAATTGGACAAGCAGTCAGGTGGGATCACAAGGTGCGCCTGTTCGAGCTGCACTGGACAGGCAGCGGCAGCGACAGCTCGCTCAGTCGCCGCCGAGTGAGGCAGTTCCAGTACTGCCGATGGCCCGACTGCGGCGTCCCGGCGTCGCCGCTGGCGCTGCTGAACTTCGTCCAACTGGCTGGGGGCATCGACGAAGACAGAATGAACTCAACAGCCAGCTGCACTGGTGGGCCAATCGTTGTGCACTGCAGGTGAAGCTTTTAACGATCTGTGTGTAGCACGAGGGGAAGATGGGTTTATCGTGCGATTGGCAGCCATGAGGGTCAACCCTGGTCAAGAGAGTGTTCATGCCTGACGATCAGAAAGTCAGGACTGCTGTACACCCTGTGTGAGCGAGTGTGTGAGTGCGTGTCTGCAGAATGGGCAAAACTGCCCCAGTGCAGGTTGTGGGGAAACTAAGTCGCCGAAGGAAGTTCGTCGGCGAATAATTCTGATATTCACAGCTGTTTTTGTTTTTCATTCTTAGTTTTCATCTCAAAAGACTAGGCGACTTTGAAAATGTAGAGTCAGTTTGGAGAAAAAGATTGATTAAAAGGATAAAAGTTTTGACGTCTGAGGAAAGTCTAGTTAAGCAATGATTACCTGAAGCTTTAGTGACTTACGGTCAAAATTGAGCGGATTAGCAACTCATGAAATCGAGGGTTGTTTACAGAGTTTACAGAGCGTGTAAACAACAAATATTTTTAAGTGAACGAGCTTAGCACGGAAAAAACTTTTTGCTGTTTTTTGATCCATTTACTTCAGTAGTTCTCACAGCTGAGTCTTGGATGCATTAAAACTAGTGAGGTGCTCTCAGTCAACGAAAATGGAATGCTTCTAAAGTATTTCGAATGAAATTTCACTAAGGATATTAGCAAAGTCAAAAAATAAGCGTACCAGCGCGGTACTTCTTATTTATGAAGCATTTCCTATTCGAAATTTTCAAGACAAATAGCGAATTATACGATTTACCAAAACATCCGGCAACCTCCCTTGCCCCAGCGCTGGCACAGGTCGCACGGGTGTCTTCATCACTGTCGACGCTCAGATGCGCAGAATGCTCGGCGATAGGTCCGTCGACGTGCGCAGCTTCCTGGCTCATGCCAGGCGGCAGCGAATGCGGCTGGTGCAGACAGTGCAGCAGTACGCTTTGGTGCACGAAGTTCTACTGGAGTTTCTGCTGTGCCCCGAACGGAGGATCTCACGGCATCGGCTGACGTCCTGGGTTCGATCGTTGGCCGACAGAGAGCCGTGCGGTTGCAGCCGATTGGAAACTCAGTTCCAGGTGAGTTCACGATTCCAGTAGAACTTACTGGACAATGCTATTCGCTGAAAATTGACTTCATAAGTCCACTTTCAATTTTGGAACTCGTGAGTTTAATTTTGTATTGGCAACGCACGGGCGTAGTTACCATATTCTATCAGTTTCTTGTTGCCTACTTATCCTTTATCTTTAGGCAGAAATTCACTGTGTATGAATCTCTAGTCTTACTGTAATTTTAGCACTCGCCGTGCCGAAGTTGGCTATGGTTGGAAATGGCGTTCGGGTGCTATAAAGGAAATTGAATCCAAGTTCCGCGCACTCGAGCGAAAATTGACGAGGAGAGGAAGCTCGTCATTCCCGAAGAAGCCATCGCCACATGACACCGTGTACAGTGTACGACAACAAACAAGCATTGAAGATTCACGTACCTTCACTTTCTTTGATAACCATTGCTCAATGAGTTTTCCGGACAGGGCGACTCTCGCGTGACGGGCCTGCTTTCAAAGAGCCAAAGTGTATCGGTATCAGGTTTAACTTTTAGGAGCTACTCTGCAACAAATGGCTTTGGTTGAAAGCGTGGCTTGCGTCATTCGGAAAAATGGAAATAGCAATGGAATCAGAGTGCTCTATTTTTGTTCTCTTTAAAGGGACTCTGAGCAGTTCACATTCTTTGATTTTTTGTCTTGATTTTCACAATCAAATGCCGATGTCCTGAGAAGCTAAAATGATTTTTACGTCTATTTTTACCTGCCCATCTTTCTCACTTAGCTTTGCGTTGCTCACGAAGCCAGCCACGGTGACTTTGAGGCGGCACTAAAGCCGTGCAATGCACAGAAAAACCGGGCGGATCCGAACTCTGGGGACTCCCCGGCCTACTTGCCGGCCGAGGAGGGCAGAGTCAAACTGACGCCAGAGCCTGGGGTTGAGGGGTCCGACTACATCAACGCAACGATTTTGCAGGTGAGCTAATACAGAGCGACACTAAGGCCGGTTTCGTTGCCACTTGATTAATTCTTAATCCACTTGATCAACACAACTTTATCAGCTTTAGTTGACCAGGATTCTCACGCAGTCTCAAGACGAATCTCCAAGGCTAGCTATACCTAATTCCATTATGCATCTCATGACCAAACAAGCCTAACTTTAAACAAATAATCTTTGAATACAATGTGAATTCTGGCATTTATTTTAGGGTTATCATTCAGCCAGTGAGTTCATTGTAACTCAGCACCCGACAGTCAATACCACTGGAGATTTTCTTCGAATGGTCTGGGAGCAAAACTGTGCGACAATAGTGTGCCTCCAGCCGCCCGAGGATCCGCTACCTTGCTGTCCTTGGGCTGAACACAATTCTGAACACCTGCAGTTGCAGCTTCGGTAAGGGCTTCTGAATTGTTTGGGTGCATTCCAACCCACAGAATATACCGCGATGTACACCATGTTTTTTAGTGGATGTCTTGGATGTCAGCTGGTTATGGAGATGATGTCACCGAAGGGCCGATATAGCTTGAGATCACACTTAGGCTGAAGTCAATTTAGCAGCACAAATAAGCGCTTCGTTCTTTGATTAACTTCGCAATTCTGTAGATTTACGGAATGCCCTATGCATTTTAGCTTTTTATGAAGCCATATGTTGGAGACGGACCAACGCGTTAATCTGATGTGCCAGCGGCCCAGGCTCGATTCCAAGTGCAGTCACATTAATTTGTGGCTAAATTGGAATTTCGGCTTGGCTCCTGCAATTGACACCCTCGAGGGCCAACAGTGAGGTGTGCATGCCTAGCTATAGCGATAAATACAGTCAGGGCCGCTGTAAACTCCTGTGTGAGTGTGTGCCTGTGCGTATGACTGCGTACGTATCCTTGCGCTTGGTGCCTGCTCAGGGGAGTCGGCGGAACGGGCAGCAATGCCTGTCGACAGTTGCGTGACAATGTCGTTTAAAGTGGAAAATTTTCACCCTCGCTTTCAAAGCCATCGAGAAGAGTTTTCGTTTGCTGTGCGTCAGGAACTCCAGCTATCAACGCCCCGAGACGACTGCAGTCTCGCCACGGCCGTCTGGACTCTGCGACGATGGCCGCAGACGCTGGGCGAGTCGCGCGAACTCATGCAGCTGGTGACAGCCGTTGAAGGCGAGACTTCCTGCGCCTCGAACCCGGCCGGTGGTAAAAATTCGCCAATTATTGTAGTTGACGGGTGAGTCTTATCGGTCAGCCTAGACTCAGTTTTTATATAAGCACCGTATTTGAGTACTGATATGCCAATAATTATTTCAGTTTTGGTGGCAGCTATGCCGGCATATTCTGCTGTCTTTGCACTCTTCATCACCAGCTGCTGCACGAGGACTGCGTCGATGCTTACTCGTTGTTTAAAATCTACCACAGCTTGAGACCTGGAATCTTTTACTCACAGGTAGGCGTCTCGAAAACTCACATAATATTTGTTATTTGAGGTGCTACCAACTGACAAGATGTAACATCCTCTCATAAGTAAAATCTAGTTAAGTAATATCAAAGTAACGTCTCAATAGCATCTTTCTAACAATTACGGCGCATCTCCATTTCGGCTAGGTAACTTTTACGTAAGTACGTATTATACGTATTACATATTAACTACAAGCTTTAAAGAGCACCTAGAGGTCTTAGTATCTCTGAAGGATTGATTTAACAACATACAGTACACGTATAAGTAAAAAAATCTAGCTAAATAACGTCACTTATCTCTCAAATTAAGGCCGATCTTCAGTTCATCTACGAGGTGATTGAGTACCACGCCAGACTATTGACGGCGGCCAGAACTTTGGCGAGGTCAACGGCTTTGTCAGCATCGTTGGCTACGTCGGGCCATTCGCGGCGGCAGCAGCAGCAGAGAAGGCGGTCGCCGGGTCGGCAGTGGTCTCTGACAAGGCTGAGACAAGCGCTGGGCTCGACTGCGTCCTCGGCGACGCTATCGGCTCCTCCTGGAGAGTCCAGCGCCGCGACGCCTCTGGTTGGCCTGGCGAGCGGCTCGACTGGAGCCGGCGGCTGCGGGGTTCTGCCTTGATTGAGTCTGTGCTCAATCAGCCTGAATGATTTTTTCGAATACATAAGTTTTGTGCCTTGTAAAACCGCCGCGCACCAAACACAATTACGAGAAAAGTACAAAAGTTTTACGCAAAACAACAGAAAAATCTTCTCGCTACTGAGCATGATGAACTAAAATTAATTTAGTAACCATTAACTAAATTAACGATGGCTTGAGCAAAACCTGAGCAAGCTTGTAACGTTCTACTGTATCCCCACGATTGACTCACAAATCATCGGATCAGCAAGATGTGATTTGTTAAAACTAATTGCACCGATCTTTGTTTCAATTGTTGCGAACTTATAATTTATAGTTACCATCTACCAAATACCCACTGCTAAAAAATTCAACTAATGTAGCTCGTATTTTGCTCTTTTTGTTTTGCTTTTTTTCTTGTGAAATTGCTATACACACTGCGCTCTTGCTTAGCTGCTGTGCCATCTTGACTTGCTCTAGACAGAGTGGCATATTCCGGCCACTTCAATGCTATATTTAGAGTGCAAAGCTACCGAGATCTTCACTGATCACCTTTGTAAGCTCTGTGAGTTGAACTATTGTATATGACTTGTGGTATTCACTCCGCCATCGATAGACAGATGGCCTTTGGATCAAGTTGACAAAAATGTACAGTTCTAGAATTTCAATGATGAATTTGTCGGTTTTAAGCTGCTAGATACTAATAGTAGCCAAGTGGAATTCGAATTCATATGTTTAATTATCCAAAAGTTTGGTCTGCTCGATCGTATGTAATTGATTGTTGAAGGTGGTGTTCGATAAGTTCTGAATGCCATTCATGGCTCATTCGATTTCCCCTTGGCTTAGCTTTCAGTCCAGGTGGGAAGTACAGTACGAGTCTGATCTTTGCCGCTTTTTGCTCAACCTCAAGTTGCAGGTTGTGTGGCCGGGGGTGAAATGTTGTGAGGGGTCGACTGACAACTTCGGCCGCTGAATGAGTCAAGCATGCATGCGAAAGGGGTTTATAAATCCATCGTTGACAAACTTCTTTTGATAATAATCGAAATACGAGACGAATATAACTGTTCCGGATTGGAGAGGCGATGAGGTAAGCAAGACCACACCCATAAATTTTATTAGAAACAGGTGCGCAACTTGAAAACTTTGTAGCCTATAGAGGTTAGAGCGTCGGACTCACAACTGAAAGGTCGAGGGTTCGATTCTCGATCCACTCGGAACAATTTGTGTTCGGGAGCAAAACACAACTCTGCATTGCTTCAATTTACCCAGCTGTAAAATGGGTGCCAGCATTAGCAGCGGCAATTAACCACTTAAGCTCCGCCTGAAATCCAAAGCACGCTGAAAAAACCATGGATGAATGAATAGAATGGATTGCTATTCTGGCTCTGGCTATTTTCGTTTTTGACTCTTTTGCATCCGGTTCCCCCCGTGCCTTTTCATTGGTTGATGATTGCCATAGACAATTTTCGGCCTTCGCCCCTTTCTTTCGATGCACAAGCGCTTTCGCTCGTGTTTTGAAATAAAGGGGGAAGACCTACGAGCGCTCGATATTCTCTGCAAGTAACTGACATTCTCAGTTCTTTGCGCCTGTGCATCGAAAGAAAGGGGCGAAGGCCGAAAACTGTCCATGGCAATCATCAACCAACGAAAAGGCACGGGGGGGAACCGGATGCAAAAGAGTCAAAAACGAAAATAGCCAGAGCCAGAATAGCAATCCATTCTATTAGTGAAGGGGAGGCAAAGACAAGACAAACCAAGTGTGGCGATGGCGAGGCAGCGAAAAGCCAGAGGATGCAACCCTCAGACGATCGTATTTATTTCATGACTTGTTAAAACGAATTAAACTGATTAAAAATTATAATTAGCGAGGAAAAAAAATTCAACCGCGAGCAACCCCGCGCAGCCACAAAGGTGGCGGCCTAAATAGGCACGCGCACGCACCAACGCACCCACCACCCCACCAGACAGCCAGCACCCAAACAGCACTAACAGCGGTTAGCCCTCGCGGGCTCGCGCAAACCGATGCATTAGTGAAGGGGAGGCAAAGACAAGACAAACCGAGTGTGGCGATGGCGAGGCAGCGAAAAGCCAGAGGATGCAACCCCAAGGCCAAACAAACAAATGAATGAACGAAGGAGAGAATTTACGAAACGGCGGAAATAAGGCTGGGGATAAGAACGGAAATAAAACTTTAAACACAAGCAAAAGTTACTCAAAGGCAACTCTCGTTAAAAGCACCAGCAAAACGCGAACCAGCCCGCACAGAATCAGCAGATGGAAGGTAGGCAGTCACAGCATCACTTCGCCAGTCACCGATGCACTTCACCTCCTGAACAGATAGTCCGAGACGGTAGGCCCAGGTGGCACCACCTCTGCGCAGGCTGTGCGCTGAGAAAGAACGAGCGTCCTGCTCAGCAGTTGCTAGGCAGCGCTTGAGGAACCTGTCGAATCTTGAGGCAGACAGGACAACAGAGGATCCGCTCGCCAACTGGTAGGAGAACACAGGCTGCCTGCAGCCAAGCTTGCTGACACGGAGGTGACCCTCTAGCGCAGCCACTGGGCAAAGCGGATGTCCTTCTTTTAGCCTTGGAAGCAACACCCGGTGCAGCTTCGCGCCGAACTGATTCGTCTTGCCATAACTGACAGAGAGCACAACCCCCTTCGGGTGGCGTTGAAAGGCTGAGACGGAAATCGGTGAAGCGGACTGCTGACTGGGCAGGAGACTGGAGCGCCGAAACATCCCCCACCAAGCAATAAGCGTCACAAGCCAGCAGACTCTGTCAAGCGAACTGCTCGAGTTAAGCCGGTTTTTCACAGACAGCAGCATCGCAGGCGAGATCGGCAGCTTCCGTCTTGGTCGCTGGCCCATCCTCCGTTTAGCGCCGCGAACGAGCAGTGAGACCAGGTGGTGTTTTGTTAGGTCCTCAGCACCACAGGCTTTGAACCAGCTGGACAGTGCACTGACATGGACACGCAGACTGTTGAACGATCTCAGGCGGCATTCGACCAGGTGAGCCAGGTAGTTGAGTAGCACCGACCGGTCGGATCGAGCCGGGTTGGTCCCGTTCTCGTTGCAGAAGCTGTGCCAGGACCGGACGGCCGATGAGATCGCCCTGCGTGACTGCGGTGCGTATGCTGCGGCGAGGAGGCTGGAGGCGGTGGCGCCGAGGGTCGGCGTTGCAGGGAGGCGGCCTGTGAAAATAAAAAACGGGAGGCAAAAACAGAAAACGCGTGATCCGAAAACTCCACAGGGCAAACTGGTACAGACCCGTAAACACGGAAAATAAAATTAAGCAACTCATGACGCGAGTGCAGGCGGGACCCTGCATCAGCAAACAGCTGATAAGCACCAGGAACGTGAAAGACCTCAAATTCAACGTCAAAACGCAGACAGAGCAACGCCACAGACTGCAGCAACCACATCAGACGCGAGTCCTTGGAGACACCTCGCCTTAGAATCCAACACGCCGTCTCATTGTCGCAGTACACAGCAAGCCGACAACCAGCCAAGGATTGGCCCCATCTCAAAACAGCCAGCAATATAACCACAGCCTCCTTGTAATTGATGCAGTAATTCTGAAAAACACCATTTGCGTCGATCTGCCAGTCAATAAAGCACCAATCACGAATCCCATCACCGTCACGGAGCACCGCCGCGGCGCCTGAAGACGACGAGTCAGTCTCTATGGCAACACAAGCCCTCGGCGAAGTCCACAGGCCAACACCGATGCGATGCTGCAAAGCCAACCGCCACCAGGAGAGGTGGTGCACCACGGAGGGACTAACAAGAACCCTGTCATGAGGTCGATGCAGCTTGTTAACAATGTCGATAAGAGGTCGGAGGAAAACTCTCCCGTGCCGAACAACTTGCGACGCCCAGTTTAACTTGCCGATCAACTTCTGCAAATACGACTTTGACAGCCTTTTCTTCGAAGAGCAGAGGGATAAAACATGCAACAAGTCTTGGACTTTTTCGGCAGGAAGAGACATCTGGCCTGCCACGCTATCAAATAAAATGCCCAGAAAGGTCATCCGCGTTGTCGGCGGAACACACTTGCTACGGTTAACGGTGAAGCCTAGCCGCTCGAGCAGATCGATGAGATGGTTGTAGAACTTCCAGCAGGACTCCAGATCTCCACAAAAGGCGAAGTCATCCATGTAGGCCTCCATAGCGTAGAAACCATGCTTCAACATCATAAAACGCACAGCTTGGCTCAGCTCGTAAAAGCAGAAGACGGAAGCCGAAGCACCAAACGGGAGCCGCGTGTCGTACAGGTACACTGGCTGGCCCTCGCCTTGGAGCTGAATCTTCATGCCTGTGACCCGGTGGTCATCAGGGTGCACACCACATGAACGATATGCTTGCGACAGATCCACTTTGCACATGTACGCGCCGCTGTACAGCTTCGAGGCAAAGTTGCTGGCCGAAGTAAAACGCAACTTCCGTTTCGACTCAAAGAAATCATTCACAGAGGCGCCAGTTGGCAGGCTGCAGTCGTGAATAAGGCGGATGGAAGACGAATCCGCCTTAGGGATCGCACCAAGTGCACTAACGATGAGCGGCCGGTTGCCTGCCTGGCAGCGCCTGTAGCGGTCCTGCTTGAGCTCCTGGCGCACCTGGGCCTCAACAGCTTGCTGGTGAATGGTAGCTGATCTGTGATTTGCCATCTCAGTGTGGTTCTTACAATCCATCACTTTATTAGTAATTCGAAAGCCATTCTTCACACCATCGAGCACGAACCTGACACGGTCCTCCGGCATCTCGGTCCCAGCCAGCTCTTCCCGCCAAACCGCAAACACAAGGTCGCTCGACAACTCAGTTGAACTCGGGTCACATAGGGGGAGCTCCCCCGTGGGGGCACAGGAGGGCGACCCGACGGCAGACATTGAGTCCTGTGCCCCCACCTCGCACGCTAGTTTTTTGAAAATTGGCCCGGGTCCCCATCAGCGTGGGCTCGGGCTTCAGAGTGCGGCTGTGAGCACCTGCGGCACTGATGGGCGAAGCGGCAGTGAGTTCTGTTGCAGCCGCTAAGACTGTTGAAGTCGAAACAGACAGGTGGCTGCGTTCGCTTTTTAGGCGCTGTTGCGCTTATCATTTTTGTTGGTGCCATCAAGTGTGTTGCCACCAGACCCAGGTCTGCGCTAACAGCGCTCCACCGCGTTCCATCATGCTGGAGAAGCCGACATTCGTCATCATATCTCATGACTTTAGTGCGATCGAAGCCTAAATCTAGCAGGTCACCAATTCTAGCGTTATGTCGGAGATGATCGATCAACTCGGATGAATCGATTCTGCCATCAACAATGCGCAGCAGTTTGCCATCACGCAGCATTTGCACCAGTAAGTTACAGCTACCGGAGATGAAATCGCCAAACGACAGTGACTCGGGACTGACGTGTCTCAACCTCTCTGGCTTTGCCGCTCCCACAACAGACTGGCTTCCTTGTCTCCGCTTACGCTCACTGATAAAATCAACGACTCTGTACACCGCCGGCGCCTGAGCATGCGAAGTTGCAGCCCCAGCCTGCCCGAGTATACACTCGCCAACCAAATCATGCCACTCACCGGGAGTCTGATCACGTTCTCTCGCAGCCGCCGTGCCACTGTGACGCGCTTCAGCGAGCTCGGCTTCGAGCTGAGCCTCTCTTTTTTTCAGGTCCAGCAGCCGAATGCGCAGTTCAGTCTCTCGCAGCTGATCCTCGAGACCGCCTCCCGTCGCCGCCCGACCCTCGGCCGAGGCGCCCACCGCCGGTAGCATCTCGTCCTCAGGTGGAGCCAGACTTAGCTCGGGTGCGCCCGCATTCGTCGGTGATGTCTTGTCATCTTGAGCACGACGAGATGAGCCTCTGTCCTGCTCCAACGCCTGCCGCTCAAGCTCCTTGGCAATGCTGAGTTTTAGACGACTTGTTAGCTCTTGCTTATTGCCATTAGTAGGCAGGCCGCGCTCACTAAGGGCTTCTCGTAGCGCTTTGTTAGTTGCGGGCAGTACAAGGCTATCTGCCATGATTCAGCAAAAAAATTCAACCGCGAGCTTTCGCTCGTGTTTTGAAATAAAGGGGGAAGACCTACGAGCGCTCGATATTCTCTGCAAGTAACTGACATTCTCAGTTCTTTGCGCCTGTGCATCGAAAGAAAGGGGCGAAGGCCGAAAATTGTCTATGGCAATCATCAACCAATGAAAAGGCACGGGGGGGGGAACCGGATGCAAAAGAGTCAAAAACGAAAATAGCCAGAGCCAGAATAGCAATCCATTCTACAATATTCATTCATCCATGGAAAAAACCCACTGGCTGCAGAGCGGCCATAGACAATTCTAACCCCAGATTCACTCACCCCGAGCCTACCCGATAGGACCACGTAGACAAAGTCGAAGACTCTGATAAAATCTGTGTTCTTGACTCTATGGTGGAGAGTAAAAAAGAGAAAGAAAGAAGTCTCTCCCGTGAAGCTAAACTGTCACACTCTGTTTTCTTTACTTTTTATCTGCTCTTGCATGGCTGAGCGTCGCCAACCTTTCGACGACTCTTTTTCTCTTCACATCTGGCCAAATTGGGACCGGTGTAATCATCAATTTTTAAATACTGGCAAATATTTTTACCCATTTAGCCTAAGCGTGCACTCGTAACTGCAACAAAATCGCCTGGCCCTGACAACATCGCCCCCTGTATCCTTCAGGAAGCGCTAAAGCTGCAAAATTTTGCTGATTCTCTCTCTAAATTACTTGTTGACTGTTTTACTACAGGTTATATTCCCACGATCTGGAGAATGTCCAGAGTCGTGTTCATCCCGAAGCCCGCCAAGGGTGACTACACCAACGTGAAATCCTTCCGACCCATCAGCCTCACCTCTTTTTGCGTTAAGCTGATGCAGAGGCTCATCCTGTGGAGGCTTCGAGAGAGTGACCTGCGCTCCGACCCCGTCAGTAAGTTCCAGTACGCCTTCCAGCCTGGGAAGACGACTGAGCACGCTCTCCATGCCGCTAGCTCCAAGATCGAGAGTGCTATCTTTAGCAAACAATTCGCGGAATGTTTGTTGACTTCGAAGGAGCCTTTGACAACGTTCTATTTCGCTCCTTCAGAAACTCCCTTTCCCGCAGGAATGTGAGACACAGAATTGTCCGCTGGATTTACTTTATGACCCGCAATAGGTTTGCGACATCTACGCTTATGGGCGTTACCTGCACCCGGGCGGTGATGAAAGGCGGCCCGCAAGGTGGCGTGCTTACTCCACTTCTGTTGAACCTCGTCATGGACGAGCTCCTGACCGCTGACATTCCCAACAGTATTAACAGGGCGGGCTGCGCCGAGGACGTTGCCGGGGTCGTCAGCAGACCCGACCCCGCCACTCTGCGCAACCTGATGCAGCAATTCGCCGACAAGGCGGCTGACTGGACCAAGCAGCATGGCCTAAAAATAAGCGTCACGAAGACCGTCACAGCAATATCCTGGGCAACGAGCTCGCGGACTCTCTCGCCAAGGAGGGCAGCAACCCAGACGGCAACCACCGTCTGATGAGGCTACGCACTCCCAGGTCGCAAGTCACCCACCATATCAACAGTCGGAAAGCTGTACCGACTACAGGCAGACCCGCTCTGCCATGCTTAATCTGAACAGGAAAGTCTCTGACTATCTGAACTCGCTTAACAGAACCGACCTCAGGGAGATGTGCATCGTCCTAACCGGCCATGGATTCTTCCAGAGACATATCTCGTTGCAAACCGGTTGCCCTCCCACCTGTCCTTTTTGTGGCATAGGAGAGGAGACCGCGGAGCATCACGTCACCTTCAGCCCTTACTTCAACAAGGCGCGGAATAAATACCTCGGCCACCCCCAGCGGACGGACGAGCTGACCAACCCGAACAACATCCGTGACCTTCGCGCCTTCGTCCGGGACTCCGGCCGGATGAGGGTCGCCGATGCCTCCCCCGTGAACCTGCCGACTACTGGCGGGGGCTGGGCGCACCCCAGGGTTAATCCTTGGTCACTCTTACCTTGGGATTGCGATAGCCTGCGCCCCCCCGTCAGTAGTGAGTAATTAGGTAAGTAACTGCAACAATAAACAATGCTTTCGAGAAATTAGGTAGAGAAAAGCAGACTCCTCCTTTGGGTGACTCAAAAACTATAGCTACATAAAGTTCTGTAAAACTTTGCAGGTCATTCGCATTATCGAAATGATCGTTTCTTAGTCAAAAAGTGAAATCATTTTTTGGATTTTAGCGTCTGTTTATGACCAAAGCGGTCACAAATTTGACGTTAGCTTAATTTTTTAAAATAAAGCGTACAAGGTAAATTAAAACAAATATATTTGCTTTTGAATATTTACATTCAAATTACATTCAAGTTAAGTTGCTTGGGGTTGAGTTGTTGATTTTGTTTATTTGCACCCGCAACGAAGTCAGAACCGCGTCCAAGAACACCTTCGCTTCACAGGTCACGTTCGATACATTTTAAATACGGGAATAATTCTTTAACCCAATTCTTCTCTTTGATTAGTCGATAACGTCAATGACGCATCCAACGCTGGTTTGCATTGTGGAGCCGTGAATTAAAGTACATTTAGTACTGCACAAAAGTACGCCAGAATTTTGTACGAGTACATTAAGATGATCGCAGACTTCTACTAAAGCCTGCTGGTAAAAATCTTAAAAAAACTAATGAAAAAATGAATCGAAATACTTTTTAGTAATAGTTTGTTTATGTAGGGGTTTCTGAATGTCGAATCGATACTGTTACTTGATGTCTCATCAGCTTTTCGAAGCCTAGCTATTGATTTTTGACTTTTGTGGCGGTCATCTAACGGCTTCGAGCTGATTGGGAACGCTGCAATCCTTTCGAAACTTTTCCACCCAGGAGCCCTTTTGGCGGCTTTGGTGGCGGCGGCCCGTTTTTAGTGAGTTGATCAACATTGGAATGCGACCGCTTTAATCCCCCAGCCTGCGTGCTCCCCTGTGGCGACTTTGGCCGTGGCGGCGGCTTCGGCCTCTTGAACGCATTTTGTCGCTTCAATTTATTAGCTAACTTCGGAGTGACTCGGGCCCTCGGAGGCGGCGGCTTGGGGACCTTGCCCGAGAACGCGCCCCTCATTGCAAAATTGTGAGCAGTGTTTAGAGAAGTTGGTGACAGCTTCAGAAGGGCCATATACTATGTAATTAAATATTTGCCGAAGAGCTGAAGGCTAGCAAAACGCCTTTGCGAAATCTTCCCCCGCAATCTGCACTCCAAAGCACGCCAATAATTGTACGCTGGAATGCACTCATGCATACCCTCACAGGGTATTACAGCGGCCATGACTTTCTAAGACTGCTAAGTTTTCAGCTTTTAGTATAGTCCTGCGTTTCTTATAGCTTTATTGATATTCAAACCCGTAAGAGCTTTTTGCGTATAAAATTGTGTGTTGCTATCTGTATGTGTGTGTTGCTATCTGTTGCGATATGTTGTGGACAATCTTTGTCTCGCATCAATCTCGTAATTCGTACCTAAACTAAGCTGTCGCACACGTTTAAACCATAGACATGTCAGAATGTTTACGAGCAGCCTTGGACCGTTTCTGTCAAAGAGGATACGGCAAGTCGACTTTCGAGCTTCCAGAGATTTTTAATCAATACTGCAACTTCGCGTTGAGCTAAAGCACAAAAGCTCAATAAGCTTGCACCTACGCGCTCGTAGTTCAAATTACCGCGATTCCAAAAAGAAAAGTAGCTACTTTATTTTAATGAAAAAATTACGGCCAAACTTTCTCAATCAAATCAATTTCAATGTTTTTTATTTTTTCAATCAAATTAAATGGAATTCAATTCGCTGTTTTTAAGAGTGTTCGGTTCATTTTGATCGGGCCCTTAAAAGTACGAGTACATGCATGTGTCGTGTCTGAAACAATCACCATGGCTTGATTCCACATTAAATAGAATCTTGTGCGGGAACACGTTGCCGGTGGGTTGCTGTGTGCGATTCACTCCATGAGGGCCAACCTCTAAGGTACAGAGTGTACTTCGCCCGACGATTAGATAGTCGTCGACGGCCCTGAGGGTGTGCTGCTGCGCTGCTTTTCGACTCTACCATCAAATTTAAAATGAATAAAGGAATATGGAACGCAATAAATGATATCAGAGTACATTTTCTCTATTAATTAGTACTGGTTTCTGAACATAACAAAAAGTGCGTCATGCAGTCACTTAGCTAAAAGCTTATCTTTTAAAATTTATCAAATCTGATGCAACTTGTGAAATCCACAAATAAGTATGAAACTTTCTAAAAGACAAATCAGATTACACTCGGAGGGCCAGAGAGGGCCAGAGAGGCGCAACAACGAATCTGATTCTCTTGTGCCCTTGGTTCGATTCCAAGTGCGGCCGAATTCATTCGGGGTTAAATAGTGCACTTGTTACTAGTGAACTTTGCATGCCATTTGCATTATCGAACCGTTCGTTTTTTACTGAAGTAGTCAACAAGTGAAATCATTTTGGCTTTTAGCTTTTTTACGCGACCAAAACGGTCTCAAATTGACGTTGGTTTAAAAAAATTAAAATATTGCGTAGAACGTAATTAATTAAAAAATATATTAGTTTGCTACATTTGTTTTAAAATAAACTACTCGGATATCAATATTTGCACCCAACTTGCATCCCTGTCTAGTTTAGTTCCTTATGGTTCAGTTGTTTATTTTATTTGCTTGCACTCGCAACGAAGTCAAAACCGCGTCAAAAAAACACATTGGATTTACGGGTCGTGTTCGGTCGATTTTTTCAAAGGGGAAAAAATCTTTGACCCGAAGCCTTTGTCTTTGCTTAGTGTCGATAACTTCATTGAAGCATCCAACGCTTGTTTGCATCGTGAATTCGGGAATAAAAGTACATATAGTACTGCACAAAAAGTACACCTGGATGTTGTACATTACGATAATCGCAGACTTTTACTTAAAGCCTGATAGGATATAACAATAAGTCTTAATAAACTAATGAAAAATAATAAAAAATACTTATTTTTTTGCAAGGGTTTCTGAATATCAATACTGTTACTTGACGTCTCATCAGCTCGACGAAGCCTAGCTATTAATTTTTTACTTTTGTGGCGATCATCAAAGGGCCTCGAGCCGATTGGGAACGTTACAATGCTTTCGCACCAGCCTGCGTGCTCCCTGTGGCGACTTTGGCCGTGGCGGCGGCTTCGGCCTCTTGAACGCATTTTGTCGCTTCAATTTATTAGCTAACTTCGGAGTGACTCGGGCCCTCGGAGGCGGCGGCTTGGGGACCTTGCCCGAGAACGCGCCCCTCACTGCAAAATTGTGAGCAGTGTTTAGAGAAGTTGGTGACAGCTTCAGAAAGTTCATATATTGAATATTATGTAATCAAATATCTGCCGAAGAGCTGGGGGCAACCTGGCGAACCGCCTTCAGCGACATCATGGAGGGGAAACTACGTTTCTAGGAAATTTTTATGAGCAAGGGGTCAGGAAGTTATCTACTGGAAACATCAGTTTCTATCAGATTATTCAAGAACCCCGATAAAATCTAGATCTGTTCTGCACTTACCTCGCCTAGGGCAGGACTCCACATCACTTGGCAGAGTCAGAGCCACCAGTAGGCACACAGCAAGCAGTATTTGCAGCGTTAACGAAGGCATGTTTGTTGCTATCGGTTGCTTTATGTTGTGAGTAATCTTTGTCTCGCAGGCAGCTTTCATAAAGCTCAACTAACTCCAACCTCAACTAAGCTGTCGCACACGGTTAAGCCATAGACATATCAGAACAGCCTACAAGCAGCCTTAGACTGTTTCAGTCAAAGAGAAAGACGGCACGAAAAAGTTCAAGTCGACTTTTAAGCTTCCAGAGATTTTAAATCAATAACTGAAACTTCGGGTTGAGCTAAAGTACAACGGCTCAACAAGCTTGCATCTACGCGCAAGTAGTTTAGCTTATCGCAATCCCAATAGAAAATAAAAGTAGCTACTTTATTTTAATGCAAAAATTACGACCAAAAGCTAGAACAAAATTTGATTTGATGTTTTTACCAGCGTTTAGTTAATTTAAATCGGGCTCATTTAAAGTACATGTAGGTGTCATGTCTCGCGACATCACCTGGGTTTGAGTCCGTGTGATGAAGAGGATGATGAAGAGTGGGCTCTTCAGTGAGGTGGCATGAAAACGAATGAGCCACGGCATGCATCGGTGCTATTTCTTGGAAGCTGGGCTCGACCAGATGAGGAGAATCAAAGCATAGCATTAAGTTCTGCTCTGCAATTAGGTGTCGAACAAAATTGAGGCCATGATTTTCGACAAAGGTGCTGACGGTCAGGTGACGGAACTTTCCGTGATTCTTTTACGTCACCTGTATCCTTCCGACCTGCAAGGTGTGCTGTCTACAACGGTATTCCGGCTGTCCGAGGTGAAACCTGTTTCACCAGATCACGGTGATCGCCGAAGTGATGGTCGAGATCGTCCAGCTGTACATGGCCGAGATCAAGTTTCGGATAGACTTGCTCAAAAAGACTGCAGACTAGGGGCTCTAGGTTTTTACCACAGACACAAACTCACTGATTACAAGGTAGAGCCTGTCAAAGTTATGCGAACTTATTAATAGATCGGCCTCCAAATATTGTCGTTTCCCGTAGTCCCTGGCTGCTGCTGATGCTGCAGACGCCCAATCACATGCGCGCACACTCCGTTGTTTTGTCGTCTACTTACTGGCCGACGCCTTGAAGAAGTTGTTGACGGCTTTGAGAGGCCTGTCGTTGCTCTGATTTTCGACTCTGAGTCAAATTTTAAATGAATAAATGAATATTGAACGCAAGAAATGATATCAGAGTACTCTGCTCGTATATCAACCAGTACTGTATTCTTTACAAAACAAAAATATTGTAGTGCAATATGTATAGTCACTTAGCTATAAGCTCAGCTCTTAAAATTTATCAAATTTGATGCTACTTGTCAAATAAACAATTAGGTATAAAACGTTCTAAAAGGCAAATAAGATAAACCGGTGGCACAACAGTGTTGGTCTTGTGCCCGTAGAAACGTTTACAGTCTCATGTCTAGAACTGTGTTTTGAATTTGGCGAACAAGTACTGAACGCATCCTTTGTCCGTGATGCTACCTGGTCTTATCGTTGCTCATCATCTTCACGGCGTCCTGAAAGCCGCTAGCCATTGCTGGGGGCTTTGGCGCTGAGTTGAAATTTGGCGTCGGGTTCTTGCTGAAAGCATTCTGCTGCTTCATGTTGACAACCTTGACTTTTCCGGCCTCTTTAAGCCTTTTCAACTGTTGCGCCATTGCTTGCGTTTCATACTTTGTGGCTGGCGGGCTCGGAGGCTTGGGGACTCTCTTTGAGAATGCGCCCTTCACTGCAGGTGTGTGACGGAGAGACAGGGGTGTGACACATTGAGAATGCGCCCTTCACTGCAGGTGTGTGACGGAGAGACAGGAATGAGACACATTGAGAATGCGCCCTTCACTACAGGTGTGTGACGGAGGGACAGGGGTGTGACACATCGAGAATGCGCCCTTCACTGCAGGTGTGTGACGGAGAGACAGGAATGAGACACATTGAGAATGCGCCCTTCACTGCAGGTGTGTGACGGAGAGACAAGGGTGTGATACATTGATTGAGAATGTGCCCTTCACTGCAGGTGTGTGACGGAGAGACAGGTGTGTGACACATTGAGAATGCGCCCTGCACTGTTAGATGTGTGACGGAGGGACAAGGGTGTGGTACATTGATTGAGAATGTGCCCTTAAGTGCAAGGTTTGCGGCTTTGAAGGTTAAAATAGATTAATAATTTACAAAGAATAAGGGTGTATACACATGCAATAATTTCAGTTTTAATAGAAGCATGAGCTTAAGCATGAGTTTAAGAAGTCCTTAGACTCAGTTACCTCTCCTAGGGCAGCTGTCGGCATCTCGAGGTAGAATAAAAAACAGAGCAACCAATAGGTAGACGGCGAGCACAGATTGAACCGCAACAGAAGGCATGGCATCGGTTTCACTTTCAAATGTCTCTTCATTCATAATTATTGGTTCTTTTTACTCAGTAACATTTGAGAAAGCTTTCGCCATAGATTTGAAGACAGATTTTGGTTTTGGTGATTTTTTGCTCAGTTTAAAGCATCATGTGTTTATTTAAGCAGCAGCTTCGGGAGCAGAGAGGCACAGCAAAAAAGTCTGACTCCTCGCTAATCGACCCTTGGTTGGATTCCATGTGCGGCCGCATTCATTTGGGGCTTGTGTGCACGAAAATAAGTTGCGCCATTGTTTCGGCTTGCAGTCTTCCTGCGAACATATTAGTCCTTTCCAGCGCTCGCTAGTCCAGGTCACGTACGAACAACTTGAAGGAGTTCCTCTGTCTGTCGGTACCAGATAATTCAGCGCCAGTTCCCTGTCTCCGACCCATACGGTGCTAAAGTGCATGACGTCATTCTACGATTCCACCAAGGCCTCGTAAAGCTGCTCCAAGGTGCCCCCGCGAATGAAACGGTGCTGCTCACGGACAGCAGGATCGTTGTAGCCGCAGCGCTTCAGTTGGCCGGAGGAAGGCCATCGATCGGCTGCAGAGGAAATTCTGGCTGCCCCCCCCATGGCGCGGCAGGCGCAGGCGGTTCCGTCAAGGAGACGCCAGCACCAGGACATCGTGCAAGCGTTCAGCGGCTGGAAGCTGATAATCAGACGGTGCACGCCGCTAATTTTGACTGGTACTTCGCCAGAAAGTGACCAAAGCTGTGCGACGGTCTCTGAGAGGTCGACTGGCTGCTCTGCTCGACAGCACGTCCACAAACCACAATGTCATAGCAACACAGCCGCACCCTACAAACTAAACGCATCGCATGTACATGCTTACGTAAATTAAACCCAACCACTGGCTGACACACCTGTTCCCTAATGTCGTTCCGCTAATCTGCGAAATTATCGCATTATGGGCTTTGTACTTTTTTGGTTCGAGAAGAGATGTAGTGCACGCTCCTCCAGCCTTGAAGCTTTTCTCTGACTAGCTATAACTCTCTCGACAAACGTGCACTAGCGCTGGCCCCTTCAACTATTGAGTAACATTGTAGCCGCCCGTTGGCAGTGACAATATATTACCGTAGCTCGATTAAATATACGCTCCAAGAAACTATGTTTTATCTCTGTGCACAAACGCACTAACGTTTTAAAGATGTTTTTACGACTATAGCAGGCTTCACATCCTAATGTTTTGTTTCCAAATGTGCCCTAACTGTTCAAAATGGCTTCGTAAAAATCAAATTTAGTGTAAGAAATTGGCAGAGGTGTTTAGTTTTGGTCTTCAGATAACAACTCGCGGTACGAAACAAAAACATGTCTATTTGTAAAACCGTATATTTAAGAAAGTTACCTTTCACCTGCTGACACACATCGGTTAATTACATTACTTGAACGCATTGAATATATTGTACCATAAAGCTTCAAAATTGTATTATAGCTGTGTTGGCTAGCTGGAGAAAACCAAGGACTACTCAAGTAGAAGGACAGGAAACTGTGTTTCATGGAAAATTTAGGAGACAGATTTTACCCAAAAAACATTACGGTGATAGGAGACTAGTAAAACCTGCCCCTAAAATTTCCCAAGAAACGTAGCTTCGTGTCCTACTTGAGTAGTCCTTGGAGAAAACGAAAGAAAATATTGTTGAAGAATGTCATGAATTTAATGAAAACCGATCAATAAACCTGGCATACGTTTGGCTACTGATCTCCATTTGTCGATTTTTTATCTCCTGCAGCGCCTGTTTGCCCATCTGACTTTGCTCATAGCTGTTTTGGGCACCTCGCCGTCTGATCGTAAGAGATACTCGAAGCTGCTGCTACATGGCCGCCCCTGGCGGCAACTTGTTGTTGAGGCGTCCAGCGAGTCGCGGATTTGCCAGGTGCGAGCCCGCTTCCTCCGGGTTGAACTTCGCCTTTGGCGGCGGCGGCTTCGGAATCCGGTTTGAAAATGCGCCTTTAACTGCAAAGGTGGGCGAATGGCAGTTTGAAGATGAAACTGCATTTTGGCAGTAATTTTTTCAAAATATTACTTCCAATCGTCGTGGTAACGTGATGGGTAGCGCCGTGGTAATACGCCGAAAGGTCGCACCAATGTACCCAGGCTCGATTCCAAGTGCAGTCACATTAATTGGTGGCTAAATTGGAATCTCGGCTTTGCTCTGCAGCTCGTGCGATTACCGCCCTCGAGGGCCAACCCCCAAGTCACAGTAAAGTGTACATGCCTAACGATGTGTACATGCTTGTGTGCCTGCTCAGAGGAGTCGGCGGAATGGGCAATAATGCCTCTCGCCGGTTGTGTGACAATGTCGCTTAAAGTGCGCCAGGGTGCACACAACCCCTGCCTATAGCTAAAAATGATGTACTCTCGGAGTCAGTACTGTATAAATTAATTATATACTTTAAAAAATACGAGCTAAGAAATTTTCAAATGAATTGATTCTCCTCACCTCGTCTAGGACAACCCTCCGCCTCGTTTGACAGGGTTAAAGTCAGAGCTATCAGAAAGTAAGTCGCCAGTATCGATCGAAGCAAAATTGGCGGCATTTTTGTTATAATCTTCTTGCTGTTGTTTAGTATAGCATTTTGCAGCCCATTTGGGCTTACGCGCATTTAATTTAATCCAAGATACGTTTGCCAATGTAACAGAGCTTTTGTCTATGGTAGCAAGGCTGGCACAGCGGCATTTAATTTGGTCCAAAAAGCATCCATTTGGTCCAAACACTCGTGAGCCATTGGACACTCTTGCCTTCTATCAACCGTCTGCAGGTTGTTGCGCACCGCTGGAATGTCAGCGTCTCTACCAGCAATTTTCAGTTGCTTTTCCAGAGCTCTGCTGATAGTCAAAATCTGATAACCAACTGGAGCTGTTCCCTCAACTTCTGCTGCATTTTCTGAAACGTCAACAAAGGGTTCGTCTCCACTGCATCGAGTAGCAGTTGGACCTGAGGCTCTCGAGCAACTTTCCTTGGCGATTGCCACCCTTTCGCAGGCAATCTCTGTCGGCAGAGTTTCAAGGCGCTGCTGGATGCTGTAAACCACCTTTTCTTTTACATTCAGCAACCTTGCAATGTCCTTTGGGTGTTTACCTCCGTCTAGTGCTTCGATCACAAGCCAATGACATCCGTTCAACAGCCTAGCATATGGTCCACAATTCTGGGACTGAGCTGCAAATGAACTAAATGGACCAAATTGATGCTTGTTGGACCAAATTAAATGCCGCTGTGCCAGCCTTGCTACCATAGACAAAAGCTCCATTACTTTGACAAACATATCTTGGATTAAATTCAATGCGCGTAAGCCCAAATGGGCTGCAAAAAGCTATATTGACCAGCTTGTCTATTGCAACCTACATGTGGTTAATGGCAGGAGAGTAAATTCAGAGAGTAATGATTTTTTAACCATAGATTGTCACTTTTTCCGTAATAAATCCAAAGTATTTTTAGTTTAAAAAGTCCTTGAATAAAAAAAATCGATGTACTTTTTAAGCAGAAAAAGCTAACAAAGGGCTTGATTGTAAGACAGGAAGGTACCAAAGGCTGAAAATTTTTTTAAAGCAGAAAGAAAAAGTAAAAAATTGAATGACAAGACTCGTAAGTCGTCACGTTTAAGTCAGTTTAGTCTATTTTCCCTATTTGTGATGCATTCTCTCGTCCTTTTTACTTTCCCATCAGCTAATGTACAGTCTGGTAAGTTTGTTTCCCTGTCCGCTTCCTTCCAGTCCCTGTTCAGTCCCTGTCTGGCTCTCTGCCCAGCCATTGTCTGTGTTCTCTCAAGGTTCCGACATGTGTTACTTTACATATAGGCATTACTTGTATTCCCAAATGAGAAATAAATTCAACGATATGATGTAACCGCCCTTGTCGCCTGTCCGCTCCGTTGAGAGACGAACGCGTGACCAGAGGGGGCAATGACCGTAGGCTGCCTATGACCGGGCAATGACCTGACTGACCTCCAGCACCAGACTGTCCCGCCCATATGATTGATAGCTTTGGTAGCGCTTTCGTGACTAGAGGGCCAAGGACCCACATGGACCCTACCTGTAGCCAAGGTGTAATAGTTGGTCACTCGGTCATGGTGTGACCGAGTGGCTGCCACCACTCTATGTGACCTGGCGCACCTGGATCTTACTACCAGACCTCTCGAGGCTAGAGCCCCGCCTGGATTGGTTACCAGCAGGAGATTTAGGCTAACAGGGGAGACACATGCAGCCTAGTACAGGGACTCTGCTTGGGGCATGATCAGGAACTCTGGGCTCAATCTGGAGGATTTCTCAGCAGGGGATCCTTTGTGGCTGTGAGCGAGGCTGACTTGCGGCTCTAATTACTAAGAGTAGTGTGAGGCGAACATGTACTGTCTCTAGTTTAGATTGCTCAGGGCGAAGGGACGCGTTAGCATGGGGTTGCAACCTTCCTGCTGCCATTCTGTGCTAAGACTCGCTAATTCCCTCTACTGCACGCACTCACGGCCCCGCAGCACGAACTCACAGGCGGGCTTTGCACGGGGAGAGGCCATTAGCTTACCCAACTTCCTTTTGCTTTGCCACCCCGGGAGAAAGGCTTAGCAAGCCATGAGTGAAATGATGGTGAAAGATTGAATAATGATGAGGTTAGTTAATAGTTAATAATTAGGCCCTTAGGCAAATAATCAGGTAATTAGGCGGCTTCACTATTGAGTAAAAGTACAGCAAAAGGTACGGTATCACAATTGGCTCAGCTCTCTAATCAAGCAATGGGCAATAGGCAACCCCCGGATAAGCAAGGGCAATTAGTGCACAAATTAGTAATAGGAACTCACCGGCAGCTGCACAGAGAGAGAGAGAGAGAGAGAGAGAGAGAGAGAGAGAGCGGCGGAGTGACCGAGGGCGGCTGTAGGCTGCAGTCAGGCAGACAGTGAAGCGGCGATGCGCTGAAGCGACGAGGCGCTGGTGTAGATCAGGCGATGCTTATGATGCTTGGCGGTAACAGACCGCGGACCAGCAGAGGTTCGTCCTTTAGACGAATGGGTCAGAACAATGTCTGACAGCAAGTCTAAAGAAGGACGAGGAGACGAACGGTCTGAGGATTCTCAAGCCGAAATCGCTTCCTTATATAGCTATTCCTTATAGTCGCCGCTCCAAGGTCGTTTCCATGGCTCCCTCTCTCTGATTGGCTGCCGGCAGAATGACGTCAGAATGAGTCATGATGAGAAGCATGAGACCGGCATAGCAACATGAGAAATAGGAGAATTGCGCGATCCGGAGGCGGGGCAGGGATAATTGGCGCAGCGGGAGTTTGCAAAAGTGTTGCGCAAGCAAACATTGAGAACAGTGGGGCGGGGGTCGAGAACAAAGGAATTGGAAATCGGGGATAATTGGGTAGAATTGAGAACAATAGAAAAGCAAACATTGGAGAAAAGGTGATAATTAGGTGCAAAAATGAGAACAATAGAAAGAGAAAATCTGAGAAAATATGATCATTGGTGGGGATAAAGAGAACAAAAGAATCAAAAACGAGAACAATAGAAAGAGAAAATCTGAGAAAATATGATCATTGGTGGGGATAAAGAGAACAAAAGAATCAAAAACGAGAACAATAGAAGCGGAGGTGGGGTGGGTGTCGCATGAGGAGAACAATGGCATGAGAAAAGGTTGCGCAAGAGAAGGGGATGAGTCATCGATGAGTCATCGAGGGGAAGGAGGGGTCACATGACTTGCGTCACCGTTTGGGAGTTTGAGAAGGGATGGGGTGACGGTGAGCGCACAAAATACTGTAAGTAGACGCAGAAAAAGGGGGGACAGCGCAGGAAAATAGTGCGAAAAGGGTCAGATAGAAGGGAGATAGGGGAGGTACAGAGAAAATAGGGTGGAGCGCAGAGGAGATAGGGTAGAGGGGGAGGTACAGAGAGGGACAGGGAGCTCCGGAAAGGCAAGTGTGGCGGCAGGGGAGACGGAGCCAAGGCAGCAGGGGGTGCAGCAGAGCGGGAGTCTGCAGGCCTGGTCGAAGACAGGAGGAGCGCGGTGATGGGCGGCACTCTTCGAAAAAGTTCCCCTGCCCTATTCCGCGACCAGAGCGTGGTTACATCAGATAGAAGCCCATTTCGCTTTGCGTTTCACATTTGCTCAGTATTGTTTCATAAAAAATAAAATAAAGTATAGATTTTCAATTCGAGTTAAAGCCTACCAGCCTACCAAGTTAACATTCACATTTCCGCTGTCAACATCCCGTTAGTCTATGGCAAATTCAAGAACTGTAGCCTTCTTTATGAAAGGTTTTAGCTCGCCTAATAAAAGGCTTAGAAACCATATTGTAATGAACATATAAATTTGATTCGTATCAGCAGCTTCCATATTCCAGACAAAAGTTACTAGCTCGGTCTTTTCGACTGCTGCATTTCAACTTGCAACACCGCCAGCCTTCAATCAGCAGCCATGACTAAGGGCACGATTCGCCTGCCGGACCCCATGTTCTTCCGGCAGAAGCCCCACAGCGGCCGAAAGTTCAGCAAAGCGGAGAAAAAGTCGCAAAACTTTTACCACATGGTGCCGAGATTCTTCGATCTGTACCATCCGACCACATCGTGGCTGGTGAACGCCATCAGGACTGAGAACGAGAAGGAGCTGAACCGCGTGCTCATGGACAAAGAATCAAAAGGCCTGCTCAAGTTCGAGCCGGACCCGCGAGCTTTGCAAGCCAAGAAGACTGTAATTGGCGGCAAGAAAGAATTTATCATCACCAAGGCGAAGTACTTCCAGGTGATTGACAGGCCGGAATTCTACTCTCTGGATCGATCTTCGCTGTTTAACCGGCACGCTGTCATGTACCTGACGCCTCTAGGCCTGGCTATTTACCTGCGAAAGCCCAAAGCGGCAACCATGCTGGTGCGATGCATCGACCGCGACACCAACAAGAAGCACATTATGGCACGACAGCCGCAGTTCATCACCTTCATCAACGAGCGATTCGGCGACCTGATGTGCCTGTACGACCACAATCTGGCTATGCTGAATGAGACCTACGACATTCTTCAGGCCATGCTGCAGCACGAAAACTGGTTCCCAATGGAGCCATACGCCCTCGTCTACCGGAAGCGCTTCGTTGAGACCTACCTGAACTTTGACGACTTTCTTGACTACGCGTTCTACGTGATGTTCACGAAGCGCAGCTCGATAGACATTCCCAGCCTGTGCTCCGCTGTGCTCAAATGCCCGACTGAGCATTTTCGCTTCAACTACATGAGCGAGCCGAGCCGAGCAAATCCCATGACTTTGCTTCGGGACGCTGAGCGCATCATCAACAATTGCAAAACCTATCCGCGACGGCTGCTACGATGCGCCTTCTACGCAGACAAGAAGCTGAAATCGACGGCTAATTTGGTTCGAGCGGCCAGTCAGTTTATCAACATGGGCATCTTTAAACTCGTGGGCGATCCCGCTATGCCATTCGTGCCCCGCCCCGGCCGGCGCAAGCGTCTCGAGACCATCCCAGTCTACAGGGAACGAAGCCGCGGAATCAACATTGAATGGCCGCAGGCTCTCTTTGAGTTCGATGCAGACTGCTGCATCGCTCTCATGGTTGGCCTCCTGGCGAAGTGCTACCGCCTTGCCAAGATGCCAACCTTCGCCGTGATCATCAAGACGATCGTCAAAACTCTGGCTGATGCCGGCTGGCTGAATTACTTCGACATCATCAGCGATCTGGAGTTCAAAGACTACTTCATGGGACTAGATGACGCTGAAAAGGTTCGCTTCCAACCTGAGGTGTTTTCGTTCGTACGAGAATGCGCTCGGATCACCGTCATCGACCAGCGGCACGAGTTAGCTCGCTTCTTCACCGAGGAGCGCCTGGACCGCGAGCTGCACGCTCTGAACGATGTGCAGGACCCGGCCGTGCTAACCCGGATGCTGATGTGCAACGACGAGAACATTACTAACTACGTGATATTGGACAAGGGCGAGGAGCTCAAAGCCGCAGGCACAATCATCGGTGGCAAACGAACTCGCGGCGTTGGACGCGACGACCCCAAGAACAAATACTACATGGACCGGCTGGAGTTCCCCAGAGAATCTACCAAGACCGTCATGACCAACACCGCCAACACTGAGGAGTCCAGCGGCACCGGTGCCGGCTCCTCTTCCGACTCTGACTCGGACTTTTTCGTTCACAAAATGGCTAAGGAAGCTGAAGCTTTTCAGAATCTCAGCAACAAGGGCGACCACAGTGCTGCCACGGACACGGCCAGCAACAGCAGCTGCAGCAGTGACGATTTGCACAGGCAGAACCTGAGCGAGTACCTCCTGACCGCCGAGGTGGTGCCTGAGCAGCCCATTTCGACCACTCCGTCACCGGAGCAGCTGCCTCGGCTTCTGCCGCCGCTGCCGCAGCCGGCACTGGCGGGCCAGCGGTCAGTGAAGAGGAGCACCCGCAGTGCCAGAGTTCGAATCGCCAATGCGGGCAGCAACCCAGCGGGTGGCAGCCAAATCCCCGTGCTCATCCGTCGGACGGGTCCGCGACCGCCTCGACTGTTGGAGACCAAAGAGCCCACGGTTGACGAACTGGGCAGCGGCAGCAAAACTTTGGACGAGAAGCCGGGCAAGCATCAGAGGCGTGAAAGAAAACCATCTGTCAGGCAGTGACGCAGCAGTCAGGTGGGAGCCGCACTAAAACTCAAACACAAATTTAGTAAACAAACTTGCAAATATTGTTTTTATAACTAAGAGCAATGATAGTGGCCCTACTTCAGCTTACTCTATGTACTCTAGTTACTTTTTTAGTTAACAATACGTCGATATGCTTGTCGCACGGATAAATTTGATTTTTTATTTAATCAAAAACCGATTGCGCAAAACTGGATCTGTACAATTCTGTAAGTTTCTTTGCCCCCAACAAAATGCGCTGCTTTACTGACGCACTTTATGTAATTAATTTATTTCTTTGCAAATATAACGACACTGTGTGTGGACGATATAAGTTTTATTTATAGGGACTGGCTATTCAAGGGGCCAGTATTTTTAGTCTACATGCAGACAAAAATATTTGTTGACTTTCTTTTTTATGCCTAGACGCCATTAACTTGTTCTATGGGCTTTGGTCAGGATCCATTTATAATAAGGTAGGAATTGCTTTAAACAAATTTATGATAAGTGACGGGTTGTACAAACTTGAACAAATGTAGCCTACGTTTCAATGATTGGAAAAAAATTAATAGTCACGTGGTCGCTGTTTGTGCTGATGCTGTCTACCATTCACAGCTCCGAGGGTTGCTTTTCGAGATTTAACGGTAAGTTGAACATCGACTGGGCCTTATATAAACATGCTATAATTTTTGCTAAAATACTGATAGCTATTCAGAACCGAGCTGAAACACGCCAATGCTTTACCCTCCCCACCCTACCTCGTGACCCGTTATATAAATCAATAATATAGCTTCCAGATGCCAAAATGAGTGTCTGTGGTGCCTAAATGAGTGTCTGTGGTGCCAAAATGAGTGTCTGTGGTGCCAAAGTGTCTGTGGTGCCAAAGTGTCTGTGGCGCCAAAATGAGTGTCTGTGGTGCCAAAGTGTCTGTGGCGCCAAAATGAGTGTCTGTGGCGCCAAAATGAGTGTCTGTGCGCCAAAATGAGTGTCTGTGGTGCCAAAATGAGTGTCTGTGGCGCCAAAATGAGTGTCTGTGTTGCCAAAATGAGTGTATGTAGCGCCAAAATGAGTGTATGTAGCGCCAAAATGAGTGTATGTAGCGCCAAAATGAGTGTATGTAGCGCCAAAATGAGTGTATGTAGCGCCAAAATGAGTGTATGTAGCGCCAAAATGAGTGTATGTAGCGCCAAAATGAGTGTCTGTGGTGCCAAAATGAGTGTCTGTGGTGCCAAAATGAGTGTCTGTGGTGCCAAAATGAGTGTCTGTGGTGCCAAAATGAGTGTCTGTGGTGCCAAAATGAGTGTCTGTGGCGCCAAAATGAGTGTCTGTGGCGCCAAAATGTCTGTGGCGCCAAAATGAGTGACGTCTATGGCGCCAAAATGAGTGCGTAACTCCTAGTGCTAACAACACCTATTCCCAAAATATAGAACGAATTTTATTTAATCATGTAGAATTCTTGGTTTTGTTGCCCCACCATAAAAACTATGGCGATACCCCTGAACTGAAGTAGTCAGTTTTATTAACAATACGCCGGTTCAAAAGGTGGTTCTAATAAATATTTTAAATAAATAAATGCGCAATTTTGAATTCTTTTCAGTCGGCAAAACTCAAGCCAGCCCGGCTTTGCGCGCCTTCGTTGCGCAGTTGCGAAATGCACTCGGCATCAAGGATGACGGATCAGTTGGTGGTGATGTCGGCATATCTCAGACGGATATCGACAACTACAGGCGGATGTACAAGAACCAGACTGCTAGGGCTGTTGCGGATTCAGATGGCAACGCCAACACAAAGTACATTGCTTAATGTCCCCTTTACCACCCGCATTCAGTAGTATCAAAAGAAGTTTTTTATCTGCTGTGATTTTGAATTTCCTATTTATTTTAACGCCACTTCCACGCTCGTAAATTTTTGTTACAATCCTCTTAATTCGTATTAACATTTATTGCTTAAATTAATAAGTCCAGTCTTGTCTTGTTAAGCAACCATAAATTTCCCTACCATTGCGCGTGATAGCTATGACACGACTACCATCAGGTTCCCACCAGATAAGCAATTACTCACAGTCACAGCAGATTGTTAAAATATTGAATATGTATGGGAGACAGTAATAAATGTCACAAATAGTTCACCTAAGTTATCTGCTTCAATGCAGACTCGGACTGCCGACCTTTGCTTAGCCTACGAGTACAAAACGCAGCTAATAGTCACGGGGTAGTCAACAAAACTAAAGCAAAGTGCGTCTACGGTGCTCAAATTTTAATGCTCAACGTACATTTAATTTTAAAGCTATACATGCACCTGCATTTGCAGGAATATTCTACTTCTTAGAGTACACAGGCCTATAGCTACGCTCGTAGTCCAAATAGATCAAAGTTCAGTGCTTTTTCAACCCGTCATGTCTCACTAAGCAGTCTGAGTTCGTTTGTGTTTGTTTCTTAGTAGAGGTATTGAGTTGGCTAACCATTGCCAGCGGATTCAGAGTAGCTGGTGGTGCTTCATGTCTTGTACAAAACGCATCACTTGTGTAATTGTTAACTTTACATATGGTTAACATATGGTTAACTTTAACTGAGGCTGATATTGACTGGCTGAGAAACTGATTATGTCATAAACTGTTTCGTGTGAGTGTTTAATTATATAACTGCTACAATTCATTCTATTAATTCAATGAGAGCTAGCCTAGATGTGAACAGATTGGAGTGCTTCTGCAGTGGCCAGGGTTCGAATCTTTGTAGTGTAAACTTTTTTATTAAAAGTTATAAATAAAAGATTTAAATCATGCGATTTAAAAAATATTGTACTCGATGACAAAACCATTACTGCACTAGATGTGAAATCTATAATTGCACTAGATGTGAAATCTATAATTGCACTAGATGAGAAAACAAAGATTGCACTAGATTAGACAACTATTACTGCACTAGATGAGAAAACTATTATTGCACTATACTAGACATCTATTACTGCACTGGGTGAGAAAACAAAGATTGCACTAGATTAGACAACTATTACTGCACTAGATGAGAAAACTATTATTGCACTAGATGAGAAAACTATTATTGCACTAGATGAGAAAACAATTATTGCACTAGATTAGACATCTATTATTGCACTAGATGAGAAAACAATTATTGAACTAGATGAGAAAACTATTATTGCACTAGATGAGAAAACAATTATTGCACTAGATGAGAAAACAATTATTGCACTAGATGAGAAAACAATCATTGCAATAGATGAGAAAGCAATTATTGCACTAGATTAGACATCTATTATTGCACTAGATGAGAAAACAATTATTGCACTAGATGAGAAAACAATTATTGCACGAGATGAGAAAACAATTATTGCACTAGATGAGAAAACAATTATTGCACTAGATGAGAAAACAATTATTGAAATAGATGAGAAAACAATTATTGCACTAGATGAGAAAACAATTATTGCACTAGATTAGAAAATAGTTATTGCACAAGATGAGAAAACAATTATTGCACTAGATGAGAAAACAGTTATTGCACAATATTAGAAAACAGTTATTGCACGAGATGAGAAAACAATTATTGCACTAGATGAGAAAACAATTATTGCACTAGATTAGACATCTATTATTGCACTTGATGAGAAAACAATTATTGCACTAGATTAGACAACTATTATTGCATTAGATGAAAAAACTGTTATTGCACAAGATGAGAAAACAATTATTGCACTAGATTAGACATCTATTATTGCACTAGATGAGAAAACAATTATTGCACTAGATGAGAAAACAATTATTGCACTAGATTAGACAACTATTACTGCACTAGATGAGAAAACTATTATTGCACTATACTAGATATCTATTACTGCACTGGATGAGAAAACAATTACTGCACTAGATGAGAAAACAATTATTGCACTAGATTAGACAACTATTAACTGCACTAGATTAGACAACTATTACTGCACTAGATGAGAAAACTATTATTGCACAAGATGAGAAAACTATTATTGCACAAGATGAGAAAACTATTATTGCACTAGATTAGACATCTATTATTGCACTAGATGAGAAAACAATTATTGCACTAGATGAGAAAACAATTATTGCACTAGATTAGACAACTATTACTGCACTAGATTAGACAACTATTACTGCACTAGATGAGAAAACTATTATTGCACAAGATGAGAAAACTATTATTGCACTAGATTAGACATCTATTATTGCACTAGATGAGAAAACAAATATTGCACTAGATGAGAAAACAATTATTGCACTAGATGAGAAAACAATTATTGAAATAGATGAGAAAACAATTATTGCACTAGATGAGAAAACAATTATTGCACTAGATTAGAAAATAGTTATTGCACAAGATGAGAAAACAATTATTGCACTAGATGAGAAAACAATTATTGCACTAGATTAGACAACTATTATTGCATTAGATGAAAAAACTGTTATTGCACAAGATGAGAAAACAATTATTGCACTAGATGAGAAAACTATTATTGCACTAGATTAGACATCTATTATTGCACTGGATGAGAAAACAATTATTGCACTAGATGAGAAAACAATTATTGCACTAGATTAGACAACTATTACTGCACTAGATGAGAAAACTATTATTGCACTATACTAGACATCTATTACTGCACTGGATGAGAAAACAATTATTGCACTAGATGAGAAAACAATTATTGCACTAGATTAGACAACTATTAACTGCACTAGATTAGACAACTATTACTGCACTTGATGAGAAAACTATTATTGCACAAGATGAGAAAACTATTATTGCACTAGATTAGACATCTATTATTGCACTAGATGAGAAAACTATTATTGCACTAGATGAGAAAACAATTATTGCACTAGATTAGACATCTATTATTGCACTGGATGAGAAAACAATTATTGCACTAGATGAGAAAACAATTATTGCACTAGATGAGAAAACAATTATTGCACTAGATGAGAAAACAATTATTGCACTAGATGAGAAAACAATCATTGCAATAGATGAGAAAGCAATTATTGCACTAGATTAGACATCTATTATTGCACTAGATGAGAAAACAATTATTGCACTAGATGAGAAAACAATCATTGCACTAGATGAGAAAACAATTATTGCACTAGAGCTTTAGCATTTTAGCAAGGCAGCAACAGCCGACAACTGGGATAGGGAATCAGATGATCTGATGGATGCTGTGCGATGCACTAGGACGGCATACCGGAAAACAGCTATATAATTGACCATGCGTCTGCTTTATGCACATAGTCCCTGCCCCCACCAGTTGCAAGTTTTTAGTTGGTAGCTTTTTAGGCTATTTCTGAACTTTTTAAGCTCCTTTAAAGCAAATCCAAATTCAGGTTTAGCTGAACTCAAATTTAAATCTGGCGTCTGTGTGCACATCAGGTAATATTAGACTTTCTCTCTGGCGATTTAGACTCATGAGAGTCAGTCCTAAGGCACTCACGAGCGAATCGTATCATATGTATATACACTGCCTAATAATACAACAAATAAGCCACAAACGTAACGCCTTTATTTGTTTGAAATTGCCTACAGCAAACAAACCTGTGGCACTTTTTCAGATTGAATACCTGCTCATGGCGAAAAAGTTAGCGGAGACAATCGCCTCCAGCTCGGCTCACGGCATCAGTCGAGCAGCTGCCTCGGAGAACAAACTGCTTCGAGTGATGTGGATTCTGCTATTCCTCATTTGCCTGGCCGTTTTTCTGAAAAGCGGCATCAACCTTGTGCTCAAACTGCAAAAGAGCGAGATGACAAAGAAATACCAATTGGATCAGGCAACTTTCGTGCTCCCAGATCTGTACTTTTGTCCCATCAACCCGTACTCGGGCAGCTATCCCTTCACACTGACAAAGGAAGAGGCTGATTTGGTAAACAGCCGCATCAAACAGCTGATTGACCGCTTCGGAGAACTGTATGATGTTCCGAAAAGCATTTTATTTCATGCCTTCTTGTGGACGCCTCAAGTGCAGTTGTCGCTTCCATTTGATCTGCTGGCAAAGTATTTGCTGGTTCGAAAGGAGGAATCAGTTCAATTCGCGGCCATCACCGATGATTTTGTAGCGCATAATGTTGATGTGGAAGCGTTTTACAACTACGAGAATCTAGTTTGCTTTCGGCTGATTCTCAGTGACAAACTAAAAAAGATGATCATGAATCCAGGTAGCACGCTGAAGTTGCGACTGTCAACTGACCCTTACTTGGCTGAGCTCAACTTCACTGGGCATCCGATTCAGCCCATTGCTGACAGCAATGGAAATTCGGTTCCGTTTCTTGAGTGGCACCCATACCGCTATTATGAACAGTTGAGAACATCCGGCTTTACTATGCTGATTGTGCCACCAGGAGCTTATCCGTCGCTAAGGTTCGAGGAGAGCTTCCACATGTCTCCAGGCTTTGAGTACTCGGTTCAGCTCAAGATGACAGAAAGCACCTGCAGTGAGGAGCTGCACGATAAGTTCTGCCTGTTGGAAACTCCGCCAGTCGAGTTCATGAACTCGCTATCAGGCAAGCGGGAACGATTCAACTACAGCAATGCTGCCTGCTACTATAGAAATGTTAACGTACAGGTAGTTGACGAGATTGGATGTCAGCTGAGTCAGCGGCCGTCGCTTTGGGAATTTCGCGACTATCCGCACTGCAGCAACATGTCTGAGATGACAGCAGCTACTGTCAAAAGAATGAGAAAAGCTGGCTCTGGACGACGAATCGAGCTTGAGACTCTTACCCAAAAGTACTGCAAAACTAGAATCCCCTGCTCGTATCCGATTTACTCCACCAGTTACTCGTTTGGCAAGTGGCCAAGCGCCGGCAGTTCGATTTTAAGGTACTTCGCCGAATACTTCAACCGCACCTCTGTAAGCAAGGCTGAGGCGCCAGCTTTGGCTAGGGTGTCCGATATTGCAAAGCAGCTTCAAATGGGTGACCACTCAGCCCACCTGGAGGGCATCTTCCACTCCTACGTGTCCGAGTCGATGCTTAGTGTCCAAATTACTATCGACTCGCTTCTCTCGCCACAAGTCATGCTAGCCTGGTCTTACACATTCGCTGACCTTCTGGCTGACACCGGAGGTTTGCTGGGTCTGTACATCGGCTGCAGCGTGCTCACCGTTTGCGAAATGTTCGAACTCATCTACATCTGCGTGTCCCTGCTGCTCAAGCGTAGGTCGGCCAAGAGAAGCAGCTCAAGGACCGGCGATCAAGAGACTGCAGGATGCGATGTCGGAGAAAAACAAGCGCTGGGTGGAGAAAATGCTGAGGAAATCGAACTTAGGAGCTGATGGGGATGGCGAATATCGACTACAGAACGACGAATGACTCTCAAATATGATTGGTTTGCACTGGCTTCTTCTGAACAGCCTGACCATGTCAGGTTGGGCAATCTTGCTTATTCATATATAGACTACGAGCCGTATTTGTTGATCAAGTTGGAAGACAAAACTCGTCATAAGCTTTAATAACCATTACGATTATTGTGCATTGACGTCAAACTTTATATTAAATGTATTACAATACGTTGAGTGTAAGTCTACACTTAATTGAACTTTTATTTTACTGATTATGTCTAGCTTTAGTTACACGCTCCTAAACTATAATCATCCAGACCAGTTTCTGGCTTCTCCTCGTAAAAAGCGACCAAACATAATCTCTATTCTTTAATGTTGCAATTTTATATTGATATAAACTATTGACAGACTGTTGAATAGAACTGACTCTGTCTCCCTGGAACCATACCACTTTATGATTGATCCGGTGTTTTGGGTTAGAACGGGCAGAAACTAGCCATCAATTATGCTTGCACAGTGCTTATCTGAGCCTATCTAATACACTCTGGGACAGCTCTGAAACTGCAGGAAACGTAGAATCTGCTGACTTTTATTCAATTTGCCCCGATAGACAGGCACTGGATAGGAATTAAATGCAAAACTCTAGTGGCGATGGAAGCATCATATTTATGGCGCCATAGTAGAGTGGCGCTATAATAGGATTACAGTGGTGCTAGTAGGGTTGCAGTAGTGCTAGTAGGGTTACAGTGTACGAGTAGGGTTGCAGTAGTGCTAGTAGGGTTACAGTAGTGCTAGTAGGGTTGCAGTAGTGCTAGTAGGGTTGCAGTAGTGCTAGTAGGGTTGCAGTAGTGCTAGTAGGGTTGCAGTAGTGCTAGTAGGGTTGCAGTAGTGCTAGTAGGGTTGCAGTAGTGCTAGTAGGGTTACAGTAGTGCTAGTAGGGTTGCAGTAGTGCTAGTAGGGTTACAGTAGTGCTAGTAGGGTTGCAGTAGTGCTAGTAGGGTTACAGTAGTGCTAGTAGGGTTGCAGTAGTGCTAGTAGGGTTGCAGTAGTGCTAGTAGGGTTGCAGTGTGCTAGTAGGGTTGCAGTAGTGCTAGTAGGGTTGCAGTGTGCTAGTAGGGTTACAGTAGTGCTAGTAGGGTTGCAGTAGTGCTAGTAGGGTTACAGTAGTGCTAGTAGGGTTGCAGTAGTGCTAGTAGGGTTGCAGTAGTGCTAGTAGGGTTGCAGTGTGCTAGTAGGGTTGCAGTAGTGCTAGTAGGGTTGCAGTGTGCTAGTAGGGTTACAGTAGTGCTAGTAGGGTTACAGTAATGCTAGTAGGGTTGCAGTAGTGCTAGTAGGGTTACAGTAGTGCTAGTAGGGTTACAGTAGTGCTAGTAGGGTTGCAGTAGTGCTAGTAGGGTTACAGTAGTGCTAGTAGGGTTGCAGTAGTGCTAGTAGGGTTGCAGTGTGCTAGTAGGGTTACAGTAGTGCTAGTAGGGTTACAGTAGTGCTAGTAGGGTTACAGTAGTGCTAGTAGGGTTGCAGTAGTGCTAGTAGGGTTGCAGTAGTGCTAGTAGGGTTGCAGTAGTGCTAGTAGGGTTACAGTAGTGCTAGTAGGGTTACAGTGTACTAGTAGGGTTGCAGTGTGCTAGTAGGGTTGCAATAGTGCTAGTAGGGTTGCAGTGTGCTAGTAGGGTTGCAGTAGTGCTAGTAGGGTTACAGTGTACTAGTAGGGTTGCAGTGTGCTAGTAGGGTTGCAATAGTGCTAGTAGGGTTGCAGTGTGCTAGTAGGGTTGCAGTAGTGCTAGTAGGGTTACAGTGTACTAGTAGGGTTGCAGTAGTGCTAGTAGGGTTACAGTGTACTAGTAGGGTTGCAGTAGTGCTAGTAGGGTTGCAATAGTGCTAGTAGGGTTGCAGTAGTGCTAGTAGGGTTGCAGTAGTGCTAGTAGGGTTACAGTGTACTAGTAGGGTTGCAGTAGTGCTAGTAGGGTTGCAATAGTGCTAGTAGGGTTACAGTGTACTAGTAGGGTTACAGTGTACGAGTAGGGTTGCAGTAGTGCTAGTAGGGTTACAGTGTACGAGTAGGGTTGCAGTAGTGCTAGTAGGGTTGCAGTAGTGCTAGTAGGGTTACAGTGTACGAGTAGGGTTGCAGTAGTGCTAGTAGGGTTGCAGTGTGATAGTAGGGTTGCAGTGTGATAGTAGGGTTGCAGTAGTGCTAGTAGGGTTGCAGTGTGCTAGTAGGGTTACAGTAGTGCTAGTAGGGTTGCAGTAGTGCTAGTAGGGTTGCAGTAGTGCTAGTAGGGTTACAGTAGTGCTAGTAGGGTTACAGTAGTGCTAGTAGGGTTACAGTGTACTAGTAGGGTTGCAGTAGTGCTAGTAGGGTTGCAATAGTGCTAGTAGGGTTACAGTGTACTAGTAGGGTTACAGTAGTGCTAGTAGGGTTACAGTAGTGCTAGTAGGGTTGCAGTAGTGCTAGTAGGGTTGCAGTAGTGCTAGTAGGGTTACAGTAGTGCTAGTAGGGTTACAGTAGTGCTAGTAGGGTTACAGTGTACTAGTAGGGTTACAGTGTACTAGTAGGGTTGCAGTAGTGCTAGTAGGGTTGCAATAGTGCTAGTAGGGTTACAGTGTACTAGTAGGGTTACAGTGTACGAGTAGGGTTGCAGTAGTGCTAGTAGGGTTACAGTGTACGAGTAGGGTTGCAGTAGTGCTAGTAGGGTTGCAGTAGTGCTAGTAGGGTTACAGTGTACGAGTAGGGTTGCAGTAGTGCTAGTAGGGTTGCAGTAGTGCTAGTAGGGTTACAGTAGTGCTAGTAGGGTTACAGTAGTGCTAGTAGGGTTACAGTAGTGCTAGTAGGGTTGCAGTAGTGCTAGTAGGGTTACAGTAGTGCTAGTAGGGTTGCAGTAGTGCTAGTAGGGTTGCAGTAGTGCTAGTAGGGTTACAGTAGTGCTAGTAGGGTTACAGCCTGGTTCCCTGGCTGCAGCACTGAGCTGCGGAAAGGGAACTAGAGATAAGCTACACATTGAACTGTCAATTTTGGGCGTCTAGTTTTGCAAGGCTCAGAAATATGTTCATTAATCATAAAATTATTTGATTTTTTAATAATTAGAGAACATTCGCAATATAGAATTCGAACTTATGCTCAAAGATTCCTATGGCTGTCTATGGGAAATCTTGCAATGAGGCACCTTGCCGTATCTGCTTTCAAAGCTTATAAAAGCGTGTTTCAAGACGCATTAAATGAATAAAATTAGTAATGCTTTTAGTAGTAGCTACAGTACCTCTAAGCTGCATTAGTGTTAACTATAAACACCGAAGTAATGCAGATTGGCCAGATCGTTCTGTCGCTTGCAACACTGCTGGTTTTGGCACTGTTAATCGAGACCGGAGACACTTGTGCTTATGGTAAGCATTTTTGACCAAAATTTTCTCTTATACGCGCTGCTTTAGCACCAGGGGCTTTAGCACCAGGGGCTTTAGCACCAGGGGCTTTAGCACCAGGGGCTTTAGCACCAGGGGCTTTAGCACCAGGGGCTTTAGCACCAGGGGCTTTAGCACCAGGGGCTTTAGCACCAGGGGCTTTAGCACCAGGGGCTTTAGCACCAGGGGCTTTAGCACCAGGGGCTTTAGCACCAGGGGCTTTAGCACCAGGGGCTTTAGCACCAGGGGCTTTAGCACCAGGGGCTTTAGCACCAGGGGCTTTAGCACCAGGGGCTTTAGCACCAGGGGCTTTAGCACCAGGGGCTTTAGCACCAGGGGCTTTAGCACCAGGGGCTTTAGCACCAGGGGCTTTAGCACCAGGGGCTTTAGCACCAGGGGCGCCAGCACCAGGGGCTTTAGCACCAGGGGCTTTAGCACCAGGGGCTTTAGCACCAGGGGCTTTAGCACCAGGGGCTTTAGCACCAGGGGCTTTAGCACCAGGGGCTTTAGCACCAGGGGCGCCAGCACCAGGGGCGCCAGCACCAGGGGCGCCAGCACTAGGGGCGCCAGCACCAGGGGCGCCAGCACCAGAGGCGCCAGCACCAGGCGCACCAGCACCAGAGGCACTATGCAGCGCCAGGGGCGCCAGCACCAGGCGCACCAGCACCAGAGGCGCCAGCACCAGAGGCGCCAGCACCAGGGGCACTATGCAGCGCCAGAGGCTTTAGCAATAGGGCTTTTAGTACCAGAGGCGCCAGCAACAGGCGCCCAGTTTATTAACTTTAAGAGACCCACATTCTTAATCCCATATGAAAGCTTTTTGTAGCTTAACAACTGAAATTTATTTATTAACTTTCAGTTGCCCGGACCACCACCAAGCCTTTAGTTGACCGCGCCGTGGCAAAAATACAAGAGAAAATCGGGAGCATTAGCAGAGACTCAAAAAGGCCGGAACCAACAGGTAATACTTCCCCGAGTAGTCCGAATGTCAATAGGGAGAGCTCGGAGTTAAATAAACACATGAACATTTCTGCTCCATGAAGACAATAACTGACTGTGAGCCTTGAATAGTACGCTAGTACATATGCTTGTTAATTTATTTAAACTTTTTAGTGCAAGCCATTGTGCAGAGTATCACTTTCAGCGATTTCTTTTTTAATTTGAAGCTCATTTTAGCCTACTTATACGCTCGTACTACGAATTTGAGTTGATTTTTTTTCTAATTACTCATCTAATGCAAATGCAACCTTATGGACATTATTTTATTACCGTATGTCCGCCTTAATGGCTTAATCTTTTTTCAGTCGTCTGCGAAGAGAAGTTTTGTAAGATACTGTATTTTTTGGTATTTGATACACTTCTCTTTAATAAACATAATCATATGCATAAACCATCAAATATCGATGCTTTCATTGACTTTGATTTACTTATTGACAATCTTTTTTTTCTGTATAGTGCTATAACTACTACAACTAGAACGCAAAAGTACTATTTGATTTTAGCACGCAAATTAAAATATTGATTTTCCTCGCAAAGAATTTTTATTCTACTTTGATCCATGGATAAGAAAATTCATAGCTAAATCTATATTCAACTCGCTCTAAAAGAAATTAAAACATTAAAATTGCTTTTTTGAGGCCCAGAAAGTCAGATTCAAAACAAATCCGGCGAGCGTACACGCGAAGCTATTTTGAATTTCGATAAGTTTTATTATCGATTTTTACTTAATTAATAATTTTTGAAAAAATTTTGAAAAAATTCTATTTTGCCTTGCTTGTAACGCATATATATGTACTTGATCGTTTGTAGGCATTTACTGCGTTATTTTTTACTTCAAATAAAATATTTGTTTAAAATGTTTTTATTTTACTTGCGCGGCGCTGCGCTGCGTTCGTCTTTCAACACGTGCCCAGTGCAGTTTTCCGATATTTCTTCGTATCTCGTATCGATGGCGACGGCGTTTATACAAAGTAATATATAGGGTGCAATAGATACTAGTGGAGAGATGTAGTTAAGCCTTTATAATCGCTTGTATGAGTTAAATAGGAGGCCTATTTTTAGAATTCAGCAACTAATAGGATTGCGATTGTATTTAACAGCTACCACTTTAGCATTTTTCTCAGCATAATCTGCAGTAATATCATTTGACTTGTGCCTTTTATTTTTACAGACGTTTTAAGCCAGCCACACAACAATATTTATACTTATGGGCTTTATGGCTGTGTACAAGGTCAATTGATTCTTTAAATATAGGCCTAATGCTAACATTAACAAATGGCTTCAAATAATATGTATATAATTCTACTTGTCATCAGTGTACAGCCACCCCAGTCCCTCTATGTACTTTTTGATGTTGGTTTAACATTGGTAAAAACAAATTGGCCAAAGTTATATACATCTACCATATTGGCCATATAATAGAATGCAGAGCAGCAATCCTAGGTTACGCTTAGGCCTAGTCCTAAGTCCTAGTCCTAGACTCCGAGGGTCTAGGCTATGGGCAGGGCCTAATTATAAATTATGGATGTAAGCCTGGCCTAGGCCTATTTTGATAGAAAAAAAAGTAATATTATTAATGTTAGACCTAGCTCTAGCCTCTAGCCTCTAGACAAAACAAAAAGCCATAGGGCCTAGGCCTATCTATGGTCTATTGCATAAATAAGTATAATATTCTATGGATGACTAGGCCTAGGCCCCTATAGATTGTACAATATGAAATACAAGCATATTATATTGTTGCTTGATGCCTATTATATAATATTAGTTTGTGTCAATGCACTACTACCTCATTGGCAGACAGTCTAATGCTATTACAAGAGATAGGCCTACCTTTGCAAATAGAGAAAAGTTTCAGTTTAGCACCAGTTAGCATAGCTGACATTATGAGGCTTGCCTAATAGTCACCAGATAGGAAAGCACTGGGTCTAGACAAGATGCTTATTGAGGTGCTATATAGGCCTATCCATTGTATGGCCAATGAAGTGGCCAATGATAAATTGTTCTTTAGTAAAAAGGCATCCAACCCAAAAAATGGACCACTGTATACATATTATCACAATTCCTAAGAAGCTAGACACCACAAGGCTTGATGATCATTGAAGTATCTACCTTTAGTCCTGACTCCTGCGCTGCAAAGTTGTTCAACTAGATTCTGTAATTGTGGTTGCAGCTGTTGCTAGATCTGTGCCTATGTCCTGAAGAGAATGGCTTTTGGCCCCATTGTGACATAGTGATGCAAATTGTAGATCTCTTTGCTGAGTCATCAAGGAGGCGCGGACATGCCAGCCAATCCTGATTGTCATCTTCATAATTTCAAGAAGGCACTTAGCTTGGTTGTTAGGTCTGTGCTTCCAAAGGTGCTCTGTAAATACAATCTGCCAGAGCAGTTGATTTCTACCATCATGGCAATGTACTTCAATACAAAAGCTGCTGTTTCAACACTAGACAGCCTAGGCCCTATTATAATTTGAAAAATATTCTGGGGTGCTTCAGGGAGATATTCTTATACCAATCCTATTCTTTCTTGTACTTGACTGTGTGGTATGGACTGCTTTTCTTACCAACAATAATGGCTCTCTATTGTGTTAATGCATAGAATATATTAACTAGAGAGGTGGCTCAGTATGCTTGGCTTATCTTGCCCTGCTAACTAGATATGCTAATTGCTATTGTAGCAAGTGTCAACCTGGTGGTCAAGGTCAACACACAGAAAACCATCATGCTCTATATGCTAGACAACTGTGAGGCTGCAATCTTGTGTTGAAGTGCTAATGGACTGGCGACAAAGCTTCCCCATTGTCAGCAGTTTGTGTGACTAGGTGGTCTGGTTCCTGGCATTTGCAAGAATTTGCTGCATTGCCACAGGCTTGCTTGGGTTGCCTTTCATTCTGTGAAGGCAGTCTTGCAGTCTGAAGCCCTACCTGACTACTAGAGGGTGGCACTGTTCCAGGCAGTGACCAAGACTATCTTGTACAATGCAGAGACAACTTTAATCCTATCTATCTTTTATATAGTCTTTTGATAAGATATCTATAGAACTAATACACAGATAATATATAGCTTGTCTTCAAAAACTTTTTGTGCTTTTCTTATCAATGTACCTATGGAAACTTATGTGTAGGGATTCCAAAATCCCAACAATTTAAAATCCTAAAATTGAGAAATCCTGAAATCTCAATGGTTTAAAATCCCAGGATCACTTATCCCAGAAAATCCTGACTAAGAGTAATCCTGGGATCTTGCTTCAAAGTTCAAAAAATCCTGGGATCCCGAAATCAAATGTATTGTATTGTAACATCTGCATCCAGCTTCCACCACGACCACAAAGTATAATTATGATATCTATAATGATAGCTAATGGTCCAAACTGTGGTATATTTTCGCAATAAACTTCTCTTTGCTTAGTTATTGTACAAGTAGAAATAGAAAATTGTTTGATAATAATAAATACTATTTATCCATAAAAGATAATTGAAAATAATTGATTACAACAATAATAACTTGTTTTAATATAGGTTATATAGCTAGCTATGCAATATCAATGTAAATTATCAAAGTGAATGTCATGTTTAATGCCACATTACAGTGTTAGACATCACGCAACAGATGAACATGTGAAATTAAATTATACTTTATGAAAATGAAAAAAAAATTTCTGCTTAACAAAGTGCTCTAACATATTTTGCTACTTTTTATGTGTGATTTCGATACAGACATGCAGGCTGCAGTTGTATTATTTCATAATTTTTAAAGTTGAATCTTTTTTTTCAAATTTTACATGATTATTTTAGTTGAAAAAAGAGAATTAAAATCAGTTTGAATCCCAGGATCCCAATCCTGCACTGTTGTAATCCCGAGGATCATAAATCCCAAAATTTCAAGTCCCTAAAAAAGGGATTGGAATGCCTACTTATGTGCCATACAAAATAGGCCTATTTTTAGTTTTAAAAATTTGAGGCAGGGTTGTATAAGTAATCTAATTATTCTACTAATAGTAATTAACCATGTTTATTTTATTCCTACCAATCAGAAAAATTGTTCTCTTTTGTTTTAATCTTGTAAAAAAATTGTTTAAATTCTAATTTATAAATTTCATTAATTTTTGTTTCAATGTGTGGTGCCCACCCCCTCCTCTTGTAATCTACTATAAAAGGAAGCAATTCGGAATAGAAAATAAATTCTCTCTCTTGCTTAAAACCATTTTACTGCTTAATAACTCTTAGAATTCCAGGTTCAACTCTAAACTTCAGCTAAGACTTGTTTCGCTATTTCTTTACTGAATAGGGAAAACTCAAGGTCGTGGAGACCTAGAACTAGGGATCTGGAACAGGTGTCTTACCACTCGGGCACTTAACACTACCACAAGGCTTCTAAGAAACCCACATCAACTAGGAATTTCTAGGAAAGAATCATAGTTTGGGGCAGCTAATGCTACTTAGAGTAGACAACTTGGTGGCATTAGTGGAATAGCTAAAAGAGGGAAGCAAAATGCTGGTTACAAAGTCTAGCATTTGAAAATTATATAATTAGTATTACCTTCTTTACTATGACATAAACAGCTAATTACCTATGGGAAGCTTGCTCAATTTTTTTGTACAACAATGTGCCTTTAAATTGGCTAGATCTTATGCCATCTAGAATTATATATTAGGCTTTCTTTTGTATATGCTAGGCCTAGTCATCTTTAATTAATACCTAATCATACTAATTTTATTATTTTTATTTTATAAAAACAGAATTTGGTAAATAGATGGGCCTAGATTCTTAAAACTACAATATGCCTATATGCAAATTGCAAATTTGCTAAAATAAATAAGTCAAATCAGGGACAGGGACAGACTAGAAGAGAAAATGAAAAAAATATCCAGTTAACTTAACTTAGCTGCAGGGGGCGTCCGGCGGATGCAGCGGGGAGGCAGAGGAGACCGCCCATTCCGCTAGCCCCTGGCGACCAATGACTTCCGTTGAAGTGAAGTCGCTCAGGGGGACCCGTCGGTCTCGCCTGCAGCGCGGTCCTCCTCACCGACGGTGGGGAAGAAATCAGCTCGTCCGGTGTCCCTGAGGTACCGGGCGAGCAGCGGGATGCTCTCGGGCTTGCAAACGTCGGAGAGAACCGGGTTTGGCCCGAGGTGAGTAAGCCTGGCCCTGGTGAAAACCGGGCAGTGGCAGATAAAATGCTCGGCGTTTTCACTGCCTGAGCGGCAGAAGGGGCATCGCTCCTTGGGTACTTGGCCCTGAAGGAAACGGTGGCGAGAGAAGCAGCCATGCCCGGAGAGGGCCATGCTAACTGCTCTGAGGTCTCTGCGGTTGAGCCTGAGGAGGGCTCTACGCAGGAGAGGAGAGGGGCAGGGGACAGCCGCCCGGGATTGCCTATAGTTCCGGGTGTCGTGCCACCTGCGGAGATGCTCGGAGTCAGCCCAGCGCTTAACGCGGGAGTTGATCACCGAGGCGGGGATGGGGGCTCCCGGGCCCGGCCCCAGCAGCGCGCCGGCGGAGCCAGCCTTGGCCAGCAGGTCGGCGCGCTCGTTGCTGAGGAAGCCGGCATGGCCCGGGATCCATCTGAGCTCCACCTGGTTGCCTAGCGCAAGCCCGTTGAGCTGGGTGTTGCAGTCCAGGACAGACCTGGAGCTGGTGGTGCAGCGGCAGAGGGCCCGAAGGGCTGCTTGGCTGTCAGAGTGAAAAATAAGCTTCCGACCGCTAAGTTGCCTTCGGCGCAGTTCTGCCGCGCAGGAGCTGATGGCAAGCACCTCGCTCTGAAAAACACTGGAGTTGAGCCCAGTGTGCTGGGAGTAGCTCCACGCCACTTCTCCCTTGAAGAAGACGCACGCTCCGAAGCCTGAAAGACCATGCTTCATAGAGCCGTCAGTGTAACAGTGGACTTCAGAATCGCTCCAGCTGTCACTCGCCTCATGTCGAGGCTGAATAGTGACCTTATACCTTTGGCTCAGGAGAAGGGTGGCTGGGATCGAGTCCGAGAGGATGTTGAGCCCGCCACATTCTTCTAGAGCCTTGAGGCAGAGGTCAGAGTGCGGGATAAGCGACCGCTTCTAAAAAGCCCGCACTTTCTTGAAGGCCACCCCAGCATCCAGAAGACGCCGGGTGCTCTTCGCCGCCTCTCCTTTGATATAAATATCCAGAGGAGGGGTGCAGAGGAAGGCATTCATGCCTTCAAAAGGAGTAGAGGGTGGAGCGCCCATAGTCATGCGGCAGGCTCTGCCCTGGATTTTGTAGAGAGCGTCGAGGTTACTCTTGACGCCCAGACCGCTAGCCCACACGAGGCTGGCGTAACTGATTGAGGGGCGGATGATTGCAGTGTAAATCCACCACAGCTTCCTGGGGGTGAGCCCCCAGGTAGTGCCCACGGCGCGCCTGATCTGAGCCAGGACAGCCAGGGCTTTTTTGGCTTTAGTTTGAATGTGCGGAGTCCAGTTGAGCCTGTGGTCCAGATTGAGGCCGAGGCAGCGGACCTGCTTCTTCATGGAAATGTTCTTTCCATAGAGGGTGAGGGGCTTAATGGTCCAGAGCAGTTTGTTGGTAAACATGACCGCTGTGGTTTTCGACTCTGAGAGTCTAAGACCACATTGGTTTGCCCAACGCTCCGCTCGTCCCAGAAAGCCCTGCAGAAGATCTCTGATGGTGTCAACCGAGGGGCCCGCGCAGATCGCGGTCACGTCATCGGCATAGCCCACCTTGAGAATGGGGTCGTGGAGATCACTGCAAAGCAGCTCATCCATGACCATGTTCCAGAGAACGGGGGTGAGAACTCCGCCCTGGGGGCCCCCTTTTTGGACAGGCGCCGAAAGAGAGCTGCCGTTCAGGTGGGCCACAACAGTGCGGTTCCGGATCATGAACATGATCCACCGGACAAGGTGAGGGTGCGTGGCCCTGGATTCCAGGGCTCTGCAAAAGGCCTCGAAGATGACGTTGTCGAAGGCCCCCTCAATGTCCAGAAAAAGCGAGAGGGCAAAGCCGCTGCCAAGAACGGCCCTCTCCAGGAAGTCAACAATGACATGGAGGGCACTCTCGGTAGACCTGCCCGCGCGGAAGGCGTGCTGGTTCTGCGAGAGTGGGAAGCGCTTCAGCTCGACTGAAAGTAGGCGCCAGAGCACCAGTCTCTCGAGGAGCTTGAGGCAGAAAGAAGTGAGGCTGATAGGCCTGAAGGCCTTCACCGATTGGTAATCGCTCTTTCCAGGCTTGGGGATAAAGACCACCCGGGCCTCTCTCCACGCAACTGGTACATAGCCCAGTTCCACACAAGCTCGGAGGAGACGACAGAGGAGGTCCAGAAAGCGGTGGTTTTTCGCCGCCTCGTGCAAGAACGCTGGGTAGATGCCGTCGGGCCCAGGCGCCTTGAACGGGTTAAAGGACCTTGCCGCTCTAATAATGCGGTCTTTGGTGATTATAGACTTTGCTAGGCCTTGCCCTCCCACTGTGTGGTCAGGCGGGCCCTGCTGAGTCGGAGATTTAGGGAAGAAACTGTTGAGCATTAGCTCCAGAGTCTCTTCAGAGCTCCCTGTGACCGAGCCGTCAGGTCTCTTTACAACAGAGAGTTTAGAAAAACGGTCATTTGTGAGTGCCTTAACCACGCGGGCTACGGGGCGAGAGCCCTCAAGCCCTTCGCAGTATTGGCGCCACTTGGCCGTCTTGGCCCTTCTGACTTGGCCCTTAAACTCGTGGATCGCACGGGTATAGGCCTCTGTCAGATGGGTCTTTGGTTTTGAGCGCTCGCCTTTGGAGGGTCCTGGCTCGGCGCCGAAGGGCCCCGAGCTCTGGGTTCCACCAGGGAGCAGATTTCTTGCCTTTATAGGCTTTTAGAGGGCAGGCTGCTTCAAAGGCAGTGGTGATCGCCCCACTCAGGGAGGAGGCGAGATCATCCACCACCTGGCAGTCAGAGAGGTCACTGGGGGGGTCAAGATCCCGAAGGCCGCGGCTCAGCTTCGAGCCAAAGGCGGCCCAATCGGTGTTCCTGACGTTCCGACTCCAAGTGACCTTAGGCTTTTGATTGGTCGGCCCAATGCAAAAGCGGATAAAGCGGTGGTCCGAGAGCGAGTCCTCGTCCCACACTCGCCAGCCCGTAACTGCGGAAAGCAGTCCGGGTGAGGCGATGGTGGTGTCGATGACTTCGGCCCACCGCCCATTATTGAACGTTGGTGCGTTGCCCACGTTACAGAAATTGAGGTTAGTGCTGCTGACATAGGCCAGCAGCTCCTCGCCTCTGCTATTAATGTTTTTGCTGCCCCAATGCAGGTGGTGTGCGTTCACATCCCCTGCAATGAGCAGCTCGAACCGATGGGACGCAGCATAGTCAATAAGGTTGACTAGCGCGTCGCAGACAACTGGGGCATCGCCTGGGAAATAGGCAGATGCTACCAGCACAGGTTTATTGGGAATGAGGTTATTGATTTGAACAACACAGATGTCCCCAGACGAGAGATCCGGTCTCATCCATGCCTCAAAAGCTTTCGCAGCAAAGACCAGAGATCTTGGGCGAGGCTGAGAGCCCGCCATGCAAAAACAGTGGTAGCCAGATGGCACATTATTTGGCTTACCTTTAGTCATCCAGGGCTCCTGTACGAAGACCAGGCCCGGAAGCTGTTGCTCTGCCGTGCGCATCAGGTTGACTGACGCCGCCACGCAGTGCTGGGTGTTGATCTGCAGACACCAGGTAGTCGCTGGCATCATTGCAGATCGGATGTTGCAGCCGCCAGGAGTTCCTCCTCCTCCTCGGCGCTCACCGGCTTCGGGTCGGGGTCACCGGTGTCCATGGGCTCTTCTTCAGCAAAAGGCCCCCGATTGGCTGGAAGGCAGTAGGCAGCGTTCGCCGCCCTTTGCCCACCATCCATGGGGTCCTCCGCCTCAGATTGGCCCAATGCCCTGGAGCAGCCAGCCGCCTGGGCAGGCGGGTCCGTCTCCAGTCGGCCCTGCCCCGAGGGGTTGGGCCCAGCTGGGACGTCCCCACCCTCCCTGGACGAACTGGTGCGCCTAGGCGTCCCGGCGACCTCTCGCCTCAGCTGGGCGATTTTGGCGGTACGGACTGCCTCAGCTGCACGCTGGTACAGGCCGCGCCGCTTGGTGCTGCGCGCCGGGCGTCGGTCGCCTCCGCCCTCAGCAGCGCGTTCAGCTTTGCCCGCGTGGCCGTGCTGCCGGGCAGGGCGGTTTGCTTTGGCAGTCTGAGCAGAGGCTTGCGCCTCGGCCCCGGCCGCCTCCGCATCCCGCCCGCCCTGCTCACTGCCACGGGGAGGGTCGGCCTCGTAAGAGCGGATGCGCAGCTTCCAAAGGCCGACGTTGATGAAGCTGCCGTGTGGATAACGCCTCATCCAGGCGTCCGACAGCCCCAGGATGGCTGTGAAGCCAGTGCCGTCGGTGCGCTTAAGGGTGTCATGCACCACAAGGCCCGCGGCGGGAAGCTCTCGGTTGACTGCTAGCAGTCCTTTCCGGAGCTCGTCAGCAGAGGTAACAACGCTCCTGGCCGGGACCCAGATTCGATGCCTCTTGGTCCGGGGGCGCTCGTCCTCTCTGCAGAAGGCTAGGTTGAGGTCCCAGCTCTGCTCGGGCAGCAGCTCAAGGAGCCGCCGACCCGAGTCAGCATCACTGGGCCAAATGAGAAGGCACGAGTCCCTCGTCGCATTCGAATGAATGTTCAGAGGCGTGCCCTTCAGAGTTTGCTTCCACAGGAGGCCATCAACGGCACTTCTCACCTGCTTCAGCTGATCGGGAGACAGGCGCGCGTCCTTTCCCAGGATGACAACCGCCGGTTGCCTCTTTGCCGCATCAGCGTAGGAGGCCCGGGGGTCAGTGGAGCTTTCTTCAGGTGGGCTGTCCACCCTCCCGGCTGCATCGGCCTCCCTATCCTGGGCAGGGGCTTCCGTGGGCTCGAGGCCCTCTTCCGCCACCGCCCCAGACTGGGAAGCTTCCGCTGCCGCGGGCCGTTGGCCCCTGGCACCGGTTTGGCTTCCGCCCTCCTTGGCCCGCCTCGCCTTGTTAAGTCGACGGCGGGCAGCTCCAGAGGTGGTGCTGCGTTGCTTAGCAGCTGGAGTAGCAGGTGTCTTCTCGGAGGCACCGCTCAGAGTTGGCTCCACGGGTCTCGCCGAGGCGTCCCCGATGGTAGCAGGTGGTATGGCCGAGGAGTCCACGGCCCCAGCCGAGGCCGGAGGCACTGTGTCATCCACAGCCGGTTTGTTACTTCGGTTAGAAGCCATTGGCTGGAAGTAAAAAGGTGGGACTTCCTGCAGAACACAGGCAAAGAGCCGCAAGGCCGCAACCCCAAACCAAGCGGCAGGCCCCCAAAAAGCAAAATACCACCCTGCGGGGGGACCCAAAAGCGCAAGGGGAACCGTTAGCGACCAGACTACTCCCTGGCCAAGCGTCCATCAGCACGGAGTTACACTGGGACATTAGAGGGTGCGTTTATGGTCACACCAGGACTCGGCGCCAACGAATCAGCTCGGCAGGGCCCAAAGGGGCCTGCCTTAACACCCACGGGACGAGTACCCTTCGAAGTGCGCCTTGCAAGGTGAAAATCAGGAGACAGAGTCTCTTGAGCTATCGGCCCGCCAGGGGAGGCAGGTGTGAGCATCGCTGGCTGGGATAAAGGCCATACCAGTCTCATACTGCACAGATAGTTCACCACGCCATTACGTGCAGGACCCGGGGTCCTGGGGGCAACAGCCCCGGCGAAAAAAATATCCAGTTATCTAGAAAACTATTTTGCATATTTATTTGATTTTCATTGTACATAAATTTAGCTGTGTTTTAGTTTTAAAACTTTTCTTATTGAAAAATTATGGTCTTTTGAATGAACTGCAATATGCATTAGAAGTTTTATTTAAAACTTTTATTTTTCAGCTCTTAATATGAACCTGCAATAATCAGTTATGAAACAAAAACTAAATAATTGTAAAATTGTCTGACAGACTTGAAGTTTTAGAAAGCCAATAAAGTTTTATGATTTTATTTGTTTTATTTTGTAATTTTGCTAGACGTATTTTTAGTTAATTGTTTTTCATATATTTATTTTTTCACATTTTAGCTGCTTACTTAACCAAAAAACTAGTTTAAAGTGCATAATATTCCTTAAATAATTGCTGTCAACTCGTCGCCTTGGCAACCTGCTGCTGGTTTGGTCAGGCGGCCTGGCCATCGGCACAGCCGCTGCTGCTTTCAGTGGCAGCGAGACATTTTATCGGGATGTTGCCATGCCATCTGTTCACCGCTTGCTGGACCCGGAGACTGCTCACCGCTTGGCTATCTGGGGTCTGGCCCGGGCTCCATCCTGGCTTCTGACCAGGTAGCATATTCTGGGTGACTGACTGGTTTATAAGAGGCCGGCCAGAGCCTCCCTGCCCGATCCTCAGTTGCTGGGCCAGCCTCCCAGATCCTCAGTTGCTGGGCCAGCCTCCCAGATCCTCAGTTGCTGGGCCAGCCTCCCAGATCCCCAGTTGCTGGGCCAGCCTCCCAGATCCCCAGTTGCTGGGCCAGCCTGCCAGATCCCCAGTTGCTGCTCCAGCCTCCCAGATCCTCAGTTGCTGGGCCAGCCTCCCAGATCCTCAGTTGCTGGGCCAGCCTCCCAGATCCTCAGTTGCTGGGCCAGCCTCCCAGATCCCCAGTTGCTGCTCCAGCCTCCCAGATCCTCACTTGCTGGGCCAGCCTCCCAGATCCTTAGTTGCTGGGCCAGCCTCCCAGATCCTCAGTTGCTGGGCCAGCCTCCCAGATCCTCAGTTGCTGGGCCAGCCTCCCAGATCCTCAGTTGCTGGGCCAGCCTCCCAGATCCTCAGTTGCTGGGCCAGCCTCCCAGATCCCCAGTTGCTGGGCCAGCCTCCCAGATCCTCAGTTGCTGGGCCAGCCTCCCAGATCCTTAGTCGCTGGGCCAGCCTCCCAGATCCTCAGTTGCTGGGCCAGCCTCCCAGATCCTCAGTTGCTGGGCCAGCCTCCCAGATCCTCAGTTGCTGGGCCAGCCTCCCTGATCCTCTGTTGCTAGGCCAGCCTCCCAGATCCTCAGTTGCTGGGCCAGCCTCCCAGATCCCCAGTTGCTGCTCCAGCCTCCCAGATCCTTAGTCGCTGGGCCAGCCTCCCAGATCCTCAGTTGCTGGGCCAGCCTCCCAGATCCCCAGTTGCTGGGCCAGCCTCCCAGATCCCCAGTTGCTGGGCCAGCCTCCCAGATCCCCAGTTTCTGGGCCAGCCTCCCAGATCCCCAGTTGCTGGACCAGCCTCCCAGATCCCCAGTTGCTGGGCCAGCCTCCCAGATTTTCAGTTGCTGGGCCAGCCTCCCAGTTTTTCAGTTGCTGGGCCAGCCTCCCAGTTCCCCAGTTGCTGGGCCAGCCTCCTAGAGTGTCAGTAACTGGGCCAGCCTCCCAGATCCTCAGTTGCTGGGCCAGCCTCCCAGATCCTCAGTTGCTGGGCCAGCCTCCCAGATCCCCAGTTGCTGCTCCAGCCTCCCAGATCCTCAGTTGCTGGGCCAGCCTCCCAGATCCTCAGTTGCTGGGCCAGCCTCCCAGATCCCCAGTTGCTGGGCCAGCCTCCCAGATCCTCAGTTGCTGGGCCAGCCTCCCAGATCCTCAGTTGCTGGGCCAGCCTCCCAGATCCTTAGTCGCTGGGCCAGCCTCCCAGATCCTCAGTTGCTGGGCCAGCCTCCCAGATCCTCAGTTGCTGGGCCAGCCTCCCAGATCCTCAGTTGCTGGGCCAGCCTCCCAGATCCTCAGTTGCTAGGCCAGCCTCCCAGATCCTCAGTTGCTGGGCCAGCCTCCCAGATCCCCAGTTGCTGCTCCAGCCTCCCAGATCCTTAGTCGCTGGGCCAGCCTCCCAGATCCTCAGTTGCTGGGCCAGCCTCCCAGATCCCCAGTTGCTGGGCCAGCCTCCCAGATCCCCAGTTGCTGGGCCAGCCTCCCAGATCCCCAGTTTCTGGGCCAGCCTCCCAGATCCCCAGTTGCTGGACCAGCCTCCCAGATCCCCAGTTGCTGGGCCAGCCTCCCAGATTTTCAGTTGCTGGGCCAGCCTCCCAGTTTTTCAGTTGCTGGGCCAGCCTCCCAGTTCCCCAGTTGCTGGGCCAGCCTCCTAGAGTGTCAGTAACTGGGCCAGCCTCCCAGATCCTCAGTTGCTGGGCCAGCCTCCCAAATCCTCAGGTACTGTGTTGAGTCTTGGAAGATTCTCATTCAACCAACAGGAACTTATTCCCAAAACCTCCTCACTCTACAGCACAGCAACCCAGGCGGCTCCCCAGCTGTCAATCAAAGCCTTCAACCGCGACTTCCCGCACCCCGTGGGCCTGGCTGCCGGATTCGACAAGGACGCCCAGGCCGTGGACAGCCTGTTCCGGCTCGGCTTTAGTTTCGTTGAAGTTGGCAGCGTGACGCCTCTGCCGCAGCCTGGCAACCCTAAGCCGAGGGTGTTCCGGCTGTCGGCAGACTCCGCCATCATCAATCGCTACGGATTCAACAGCTGCGGCCACGAGCAGGCTCTGGTTAACCTGCGCTCAGCGTCAGCTAGCGGTTGGGTTGGAGTGAATCTTGGCGCCAATAAAAGCAGCTCAGACCCGGCTGGTGACTACGCGTTGGGAGCCCGCAAGTTTGCTTCCACAGCAGACTATCTGGTCATAAACGTGAGCAGTCCCAACACTCCCGGCGTGCGTGATCTTCAGCGGCGTCAGAAATTGCAAAACCTTCTGGCCGGTGTGCTGGCTGCCGCAGATGAGGCTGTCAAGCTGGATGGCTGGAAAGGCAAGCGGGGAGTCGGTAGGCCGCCCGTACTATTGAAGGTCAGTTTTGAAGTTAATTCTATAAACAGTATTTAGCATTAACTCCATGCGTATCTGTCAATTCAATCTATCAATATAGTCTGAAGACTGCATGTCACAGATGGGGGGGGGCATTGGGAGTTTTCTGCTGGCTGTTACAGTTGCAAAAATGCAGACTCTATGAATAGTGTTCTGCAGATGGTGCTGAATGCATCTGTGGCGCTCAGTGCCCATCTATTTGATCCCGCCTTCTTGACTGCTTTCTCTCCTTTGTCCCTCTCTTTCTCCTCTCTCCCCTCTCCCCTCTCTCCTCTCTCCCCTCTTCTCTCCTCTCTATTCTCTCCCCTCTCCTCTCCTTTCTTTCCTCTCCGCTCCCCTCTTCTCTCCTTTCTCCTCTCCTAGCATACATATAGCATAATGCTACATGCATTCCTAGTTACCATGGCAACCCCGCCTCCGCTGTCTCCGCAGATCTCGCCAGACTGCTCAGACCAAGAGTTAGCAGACATTTGCGCCGTGGCCGAATCAGTTGGAGCAGACGGTCTGATCATCTCCAATACTACGGTTTCTCGACCATCCAGCCTCTCGGCTTCATCAGATCTGACAGGTCAAGCTGGCGGCCTGAGCGGTCAGCCATTGGCTGTCCTGGCTAATCGAGCCATCAGCTCAGCTTACCGGCTCACTGGAGGCCGAATGCCAATCATTGGAGTTGGCGGCTTGTGCAGCGGAGCCGACGCACTGGAGAAGCTGGAGTCCGGAGCCTGCCTGCTGCAGCTGTACACCGCACTGGTCTATGAAGGCCCACCCGTGGTGAACAGGATCAACCGGGAGCTGGAGGCACTGCTGAAGGCTAAGGGCTATCGCAGTGTTGCGGATGCTGTGGGTGCGAAGCACCGAGCTGAGAAATGCTCTGGTAGGTGATGAGGCAATGTTCGGCTGTTGCGGTGGCCGGTTCGGCTCGTCTTTGACTGCCTCTGCCTCTTAATCCTCGCGTCACCTTGCTCTCTCTCTCTCAAATTCACTGTTATACTCATATCCCACAGGACCCTGTTAACGGTGACACTCATTTAATTCTATAAGATCTCTCTCCTTGTCTCTTCCCTCTCCCCTCTTTGCCCTCTCCCCTCTCCTCTCATCTCCTCTCCTCTCCTCTTATTTCCTCTCTCCTCAACTTCTCTTATCTTATCTCTTCTCTCTCTCCTATCCTACCCTCTTTCCCCTCTCCTCTCTTCTCTCATCTCCTCTCTCATCTGTCCTCTCCTCCCCTCTCCCCTCTCGCTTCCCTCTCATCCCCTCTCTCTTTCTCTCTTCTCTCACATCTCCTCTCTCTCTTGCCTCTCCTCTCCCCTCTCTCCCCTCTCTCCCCCCTCTCTTCCCCTCTCTTCCCCTCTTGCTCCCCCCTCCTCTCCTCTCTCTTCCCTCTCCTCTCCCCTTTCCTCCCTCTTTACTCTCCTCTCCTCTCTCCCCCTCTCTTCCCTCTTTCCTCTCTCCTCTCCCTCTTCAGATTTGGATCAAGACTTTCTAGCAATTTTCCGGGAAACTTGTTCAAAAAATCTACTTTTTCCCCTTAGTCTGAAGCGTCAAGTGTCGCGATTGGCATTTTTATAATGACATCAATTGACTGAAAGTAGATCATATATATATTTTAATTGGCAGTTATATACTATTTAGTTTGTTATAATTTAAATTTAATCATGTTTGGCTTTTCTAGTAAAATTGATACTAATATTTTTGTTAGTTTTAAAATTATTTTGTTTTATAAAATATAACGGTAAGAAACGCTTTGCACTACTTTCTTGTAGTGAGTAGTAGCTACAAAGGATGTAAATAATCGTATGCTGGGCCTGCTGATTCTAATTTAATTTTTTCAATCTGATTAGAGAATCTTTGTTACTCTAGACTGTGCATATTTTTTCGGTTCAAATGGAAACCTGAAGTCACCGATCTGAACAAGAATCTCATCTTTCATGACATGAATTTGTGCAGAAAATGGTACTTGAATCCTATTTGAATTGATTATTGATTTACATGCCGGAAGTGCAAGTCAAGCAAAGCAGCAAGACTTGTGGACTAATTAAATTTTTGAACTTTAAAAAAGCCCTCATTCCGCTGAAATTTGAGCACAGCTTTTTGCTGGCGCCACTTGGTGCTGGCGCCCCTTGGTGCTGGCGCCCCTTGGTGCTGGCGCCCCTTGGTGCTGGCGCCCCTTGGTGCTGGCGCCCCTTGGTGCTGGCGCCCCTTGGTGCTGGCGCCCCTTGGTGCTGGCGCCCCTTGGTGCTCGCGCCCCTTTGTGCTGGCGCTCCTTGGTGCTGGCGCCCCTTGTTGCTGGCGCTCCTTGGTGCTGGCGCGCCTTGGTGCTGGCGCCCCTTGTTGCTGGCGCTCCTTGGTGCTGGCGCGCCTTGGTGCTGTTGCTACTTGGTGCTGGCGCCCCTTGATGCTGGCGCCCCTTGATGCTGGCGCCCCTTGATGCTGGCGCCCCTTGATGCTGGCGCCACCTGGTGCTGGCGCCCCTTGGTGCTGGCGCCCCTTGGTGCTGGCACCACTTGGTGCTGGCGCCCCTTGGTGCTGGCGCCCCTTGGTGCTGGCACCACTTGGTGCTGGCGCCCCTTGGTGCTGGCGCCACTTGGTGCTGGCGCCACTTGGTGCTGGCGCCACTTGGTGCTGGCGCCACTTGGTGCTGGCGCCCCTTGGTGCTGGCGCCCCTTGGTGCTGGCGCCCCTTGGTGCTGGCGCCCCTTGGTGCTCGCGCCCCTTTGTGCTGGCGCTCCTTGGTGCTGGCGCTCCTTGGTGCTGGCGCCCCTTGTTGCTGGCGCCCCTTGTTGCTGGCGCTCCTTGGTGCTGGCGCGCCTTGGTGCTGTTGCTACTTGGTGCTGGCGCCCCTTGATGCTGGCGCCACCTGGTGCTGGCGCCCCTTGGTGCTGGCGCCCCTTGGTGCTGGCACCACTTGGTGCTGGCGCCCCTTGGTGCTGGCGCCCCTTGGTGCTGGCACCACTTGGTGCTGGCGCCCCTTGGTGCTGGCGCCACTTGGTGCTGGCGCCACTTGGTGCTGGCGCCACTTGGTGCTGGCGCCACTTGGTGCTGGCGCCACTTGGTGCTGGCGCCACTTGGTGCTGGCGCCACTTGGTGCTGGCGCCACTTGGTGCTGGCGCCACTTGGTGCTGGCGCCCCTTGGTGCTGGCGCCCCTTGGTGCTGGCACCACTTGGTGCTGGCGCCCCTTGGTGCTGGCGCTCCTTGGTGCTGGCGCCCCTTTGTGCTGGCGCTCCTTGGTGCTGGCGCTCCTTGGTGCTGGCGCCCCTTGTTGCTGGCGCTCCTTGGTGCTGGCGCGCCTTGGTGCTGGCGCCCCTTGTTGCTGGCGCTCCTTGGTGCTGGCGCGCCTTGGTGCTGTTGCTACTTGGTGCTGGCGCCCCTTGATGCTGGCGCCACCTGGTGCTGGCGCCCCTTGGTGCTGGCGCCCCTTGGTGCTGGCGCCCCTTGGTGCTGGCACCACTTGGTGCTGGCGCCCCTTGGTGCTGGCGCCCCTTGGTGCTGGCACCACTTGGTGCTGGCGCCCCTTGGTGCTGGCGCCACTTGGTGCTGGCGCCACTTGGTGCTGGCGCCACTTGGTGCTGGCGCCACTTGGTGCTGGCGCCACTTGGTGCTGGCGCCACTTGGTGCTGGCGCCACTTGGTGCTGGCGCCACTTGGTGCTGGCGCCCCTTGGTGCTGGTGCTAACGTATTTTCATCTATCCTTTCGCAGCAGGCTGAATAACTGACGACCGTATTAGTGGTCGGGCTTAAATGTAAATTCCGATCATATAATTTATGAATATTGGCATTGCCTACTGCGAATATCGTAATTGATTTATTTTTGTTCAGCCGAGTGCAGATTTCTTGGCAGAGAGTCTAAATTGAACGGGTTTAGCTATATAGCTATAATAAGGTATATGGATGATGCTGAAATTAATTCACTCTCGAACTCTACGGCTGATAAGATATCTTCATGCTTGACTACTCTGCTTATCAAGATTTAGGGGTCACTGCATTCTGAAATTTTAAGGTCTGTGAGCTCATTTCTTGCATGCAGATTACTGTATCAATGATCCTTCTGTCAGTTCAGGTGTCCGGGGTGTATCAATCAGTATCTGGCGCGTAAGGTGTCTAGATTAGGGTGTTAGATATGTCTGATTAGGGTGTCAGATGTCTCAGAGTGTTAGGTACGTCTTAATTAGGGTGTCAGGTGTCCAAATCAGGGTGTCAGGTGTCTCAATTAGGGAGTCAGATGTCTCGGAGTGTCAGGTAAGCCTTAATTAGGGTGTCAGGCGTCAAATTAGGGTGTCAGGTGCCCAAATCGGGGTGTCAGGTTTCTCAGTTAGGGTTTCAGGTATCTAATAAGAGTATCGGGTGTCTAATTAGTGTGTCAGGTGTCTTAATTAGGGTCTCAGGTGTCTAATTAGGGTCTCAGGAGTCTAATTAGGGTCTCAGGAGTCTAATTAGGGTCTCAAATGTCTAATTAGGGTGTCAGGTGTCTTATTAGGGTCTCAGATGTCTAATTAGGATCTCAGGTGTCTAATTAGGGTGTCAGGTGTCTTATTAGGGTGTCAGGTGTCTAATTAGGGTCTCAGGTGTCTAATTAGGGTGTCAGGTGTCTTATTAGGGTGTCAGGTGTCTAATTAGGGTCTCAGATGTCTAATTAGGATCTCAGGTGTCTAATTAGGGTGTCAGGTGTCTTATTAGGGTGTCAGGTGTCTAATTAGGGTCTCAGGTGTCTAATTAGGGTGTCAGGTGTCTTATTAGGGTGTCAGGTGTCTATATTTTTGTATTAAATTTGAAAACTGTCTAAGTTGTATTATAGATTACTGAACTTACATACAACATGCAATGTGTTTATAGTTAGTTCTGTTACACCTATCAATTCTATTTTTCATCTGATCTGTTGCAGATCCCCGCAATAATTGCATCTGAGTTCCAGCTGGACTTCCCAACTGTGTGGACTGGGATCACAGCTAGGTTTTGGCAATTCCTTGGAGAGGGTCCTTGTAGATATTATACAAATATTGAATTGGACAGGGATACTGCAACCGCCGGTATATCCACGATCCCGCGCTCTTATTCAGCTGTCCATTCGGTTTGGGGAAAATTAAATAAACTCCACAGATCGAAACTGCTGGTTAGTTTAATAATGGCCGAAACACGTACACTAATGCAAGAAATGCGAGTGTGTGTTAGCTGGCACGAGTGTCCTGGGTTGCTGTTGCTGTATACAGATCCAGACCGCTGTCAGCTTTGATTCAAACTCGGAATCTTAAAGAGACTTGGCTAATTAATTAACACATATCGCTTCATTAGCCCAAGGCCCAAGAAATTTTTTTGAAGGCCGATTTTTGCAGGAATATTTGTGTGGGGACCCTGGCACAACGACCTCGGCGACATCTATGGTAAAAACCCATTTAACTCTATGCAAAATGCTAATATTCTCTTATTCGACGCGTTCAAAACAGTCTGGAAGTGCTGATATGCTGAACAAATCCCTTTAAATACTGTGTATCTCGCCAGTACATTCTGCAGTAAAAACAGAGACCTTGTGCTCAGTGCCCGCAGTGTCTAAGCAGCAACCCTCTGCATTCTGACTGGTTGATAAACAGTGTGAGGGTATATAGAGCTCAGTTATCAAAGAAAGTGATTGATACGACGGCTTGACTTATCTCTAAACTGCATGTGCACTTTTGTGCTCTTTGATAACACTGCCTTCTGTTTGATTTTTGATTTTTGGAGTTCTCGAGAATCGTCTGGAATACCAGTTATCCTCTCTCATCCCTTTCTCTTCCCCTCCTTTGTCACCCTCTCCTCTCTCTCTTCATCTTCTTCTTTCCCATCATCTCCTCTCCCCCTCTTTTCTCCTCTCATCTCCCTCTCTCTCTCTGACTCCCAGTTCACCTCCCCTCTTACTGGCTCAACCGCCATTCAAACTCAGCCTGGCATTAAATTTACACACACTTCTCAGCACAGCCTTGACTTTACTATAGTCGGAAAAACCATATGAGCCCAATAATCTGGATTGTGGCTCTGCAATACACTTGAGAAATTCAATTATTGACCGCTTATATTTCTCTGAAATCAGCGGTTCCTTTTCAACCGGTCTCGTTATTTCTTCCGTTGACGGAAATGAGGCAGAGTGAATGAGAGACTTTGGAGAGAGAGAAGATGGATTATTGCGGGTTATGAGTCGGTCTGGTCGCTGGTTAAGTGTGTTAAGTTCCTCATATACTTCTACATGTATATTCAGCCCGACACACACACACACACACCCACACATACAACACTCAAAAACTAGTGGAAAAGCAGCAATCCAACACTGCCAGCACAATGCAAAAGAAGGCCGACTTGCAGCAGCAGAAGCAGTATAACTGGGTGGCGGGCCGGTGACGAGAGGTGAAAATGCAGGGACCAATGGTTGTCCGTGAGCGACTTGAAGAATGGCCGGGCGCCAGTTCTTGATGGGATGAGGAATAGGGGGGGGGCGATCTCGCGAGTGAATGCGTGTGGAGGATGAGATAGAATAGCCTGCTGCACGGGAGTAAGAAATGCAGAGAATAAGAGATAGATTGTGAGAGGCGGCAGGGCGCTGCCAGAAAGTCCGCGGGGGGCGCCTTCTAAGAAACGCAAATAGAGGACAGGAGAGGCAAAGTTCCTCAACTTGAAGGTTTCCCCCTCCAGTCAGCCAAGTGCGGGCCACGACTGATCTCTCTACCCAGTCATTTTCTGTGGCCTGTCTGCCTGTTGAAGACAAGAACTTTCCAAGCAGATTGTTTGCAGAACAATTGCGCTTCGGTGCAGGTGAGTGACTGCCGTGCTCTGCTAACTTTAATAGTGCAACAATGCAATCACATCTGACTATATATTCACAAACTGCCATCTGTTAATTACCTGTTAGACAGCAGTGTCACCTGTGTGTTAGACAGCAGTGTCACCTGTGTGTTAGACAGCAGTGTCACCTGTGTGTTAGACAGCAGTGTCACCTGTGTGTTAGACAGCAGTGTCACCTGTGTGTTAGACAGCAGTGTCACCTGTGTGTTAGACAGCAGTGTCACCTGTGTGTTAGACAGCAGTGTCACCTGTGTGTTAGACAGCAGTGTCACCTGTGTGTTAGACAGCAGTGTCACCTGTGTGTTAGACAGCAGTGTCACCTGTGTGTTAGACAGCAGTGTCACCTGTGTGTTAGACAGCAGTGTCACCTGTGTGTTAGACAGCAGTGTCACCTGTGTGTTAGACAGCAGTGTCACCTGTGTGTTAGACAGCAGTGTCACCTGTGTGTTAGACAGGAGTGTCACCTGTGTGTTAGACAGCAGTGTCACCTGTGTGTTAGACAGCAGTGTCACCTGTGTGTTAGACAGCAGTGTCACCTGTGTGTTAGGCAGCTACAGCAGTGTTATCTGTATGTTAGACAAGAGCTGGCACAAACAACCAGTGTTAGACAGAAAAAGACACTGTTGATCCATATAAGCAACTAGAACTTTTTTGCTCTTTTAATTAAAAATATTTCATCCTAAATTGATTGATAGCTGGGTCACAGTGGTCAATTCATTTCTTCCCAGTTAATTTTCGACCAATTTCAGAAAAATTTCTATCAGATTATTGACAAAAAGTTCAACTAGTTTATTCCTTCGTGGGATGATTGCCGTGCGGCTTTTGATTTGGTGGGATTCACTGTTTTTAGTACAGAGTGCACACCGCATGCATGAGTGGCCCCTGCATCAAAGTCATTTCCCCGAGGGCTGTTTGACAACAGCTTACCCCATTTCATTTTAGGAGCGCATCGGAGAGAACGAGCTGATAAGACTATATATAACTGGAACTGATCAAGTCTGTTGCATAGAAGATTCTGCCTCTCTGTCTGTCTGTCTGTCTGTCTGCCTGTCTGTCTGTCTGTCTGTCTGTCTGTCTGTCTGTCTGTCTGTCAGCTGTCTGTCTGTCTGTCTGTCTGTCTGTCTGTCAGCTGTCTGCCTGTCTGTCTGTCTGTCTGTCTGTCTGTCTGTCTGTCTGTCTGTCTGTCTGTCTGTCTGTCTGTCTGTCTGTCTATCTGTCTGTCTGTCTGTCTGTCTGTCTGTCTGTCTGTCTGTCTGTCTGCCTATCTGTCTGTCTGCCTGTCTGTCTGTCTGCCTGTCTGTCTGTCTGTCTGTCTGTCTGTCTGTCTGTCTGTCTGTCTGTCTGTCTGTCTGTCTGTCTGTCTGTCTGTCTGTCTGTCTGTCTGTCTGTCTGTCTGTCTGTCTGTCTGTCTGTCTGTCTGCCTATCTGTCTGTCTGTCTGTCTGTCTGTCTGTCTGGCTGTCTGTCTGTCTGTCTATCTGTCTGTCTGTCTGTCTGTCTGTCTGTCTGTCTGTCTGTCTGTCTGTCTGTCTGTCTGTCTGTCTGTCTGTCTGTCTGTCTGTCTGTCTGCCTATCTGTCTGTCTGTCTGTCTGTCTGTCTGTCTGTCTGTCTATCTGTCTGTCTGTCTGTCTGTCTGTCTGTCTGTCTGTCTGTCTGTCTGTACTTCAGTCTGTAATATGTTGTGTTTCGCTTCTGCCAGTTTCATCTTATTTTCAAGGTTTTTGCTCCATTCTATACAAAAGCAGAGGGCCGACCTTTAAGCTGACCCTCACCCCTAAGTGGATGCTGTCTGTCATTTCCTTTTAACTGTCAGTGAATCTCAGCTCGTGGTACACTTGGGCCTGGTGTACCGTGGTGTGTTCAGTCCTTGAAGCTTCATCCATGATAAGTACTTTTAGTACTTTTAGTCAATTTAGGTTCTGTAAAATCAATACACTCTATTGTTTCTCTGCAAAAAGTTAAGCACAGTTGGCAACGGTTAGTACGCAGCTAAAGAGTCCGCTTGCATTGCGCTAGAAAGCTTTGACCCACCCCCCAGTAAAGCCGTCTGACTTTTGTCTGACAGAACTGACGATCTGTACAAAAACTTTTGGCGTCAAAAGTGGCGCTAATCTTGTCTCAACTTAGGCGCCAACCCTAACGTAGTTTTGGTGCTAAACCTGACTCATTTTCTGCGCCAACCCTGACTCATATGTGGCTCCAATCCTGACTCAAATTTGACGCCAATCCTGACTCAAATTTGACGCCAATCCTGACTCAAATTTGACCCTAATCCTGACTCAAATTTGGCGTCAATCCTGACTCAAATTTGGTGCCAATCCTGATTCAAAGTTGGTGCCAATCCTGACTCAAATTTAGCGCCAATCCTGACTCAAATTTGGCGCCAATCCTGACTCAAATTCGACGCCAATTCTGACTAAAAGTTGGCGCCAATCGTGAATCAAATTTCTTTAAATCTACAAAAATTCAGTGCTTGAGCATTTGCTGTTCTACTAAACATGCGTAGGGCTTTCTTAGAAACAATAATGCCATCTCCCACCCGCATGGCATGTGGAAGCCAGCCGAGTCAAAACAGTCAGACAGACAGTTTGAAGGAAGCCTTCAGGCATTACACGCTCGCATGCTGTTTTCATTGCTATGCGCAAAGAGAAGCAGACCAACCTCATCACGGTGAGATAGACTCAGCTTCTTCATCGGGCATCGCCGTTTGCCTTTGAGTTATGCCTGCACCAAAATAATGTCCGTAGCCGCGAATCCTATTTTTAACCTTCCGGATTTCGTAATCGTTTAATCCGGGTACGATGCGCTAATCCAGAGATTAAAAAGCTTTATGCTCCTATTTTTTTTATTTGTGAATTTTTATTCTGACTACACTACTTAGAATACATACATATATAGTAGTATACAAATAATTTCAAGTCGACTTTTGCAAACTAACTACCGGACCCAGTTAAGAACATATATTGTCCTCTTTAACTGATCACTGAGATTCATTTCTCTCTCATTTCCGCTCTCTACCTCCTCTCTCCTCTCTATCAGTTATATCCTCTTCCGCTTTCTACCTGATCCCTCAGATTCACTTCCGCTTTCTACCTGATCCCTCAGATCCACTTCCGCTTTCTACCTGATCACTCAGATCCACTTCCGCTTTCTACCTGATCCCTCAGATTCACTTCCGCTCTCTGCCTGATCACTCAGATCCACTTCCGCTGTCTACCTGATCACTCAGATCCACTTCCGCTGTCTACCTGATCACTCAGATCCATTTCCGCTCTTTAACTGATCACTTAGATTCCCATTCACATTTCGTCTTTATTTCCAGGAAATGTGAGTCCCAAAAGTGCCCTGAAGAAGCCTCTAAAAGCCAAACAAACTGATGCAGAGCAAATCAGGAAACAGTGGGAGAAATCTCCCCAACAAATCGGAGCTTCCAGCCTTCTCAACCTCTCTGCTCCTCCTACACACAGGCTGATCCGCCATGCTGTACGTGCCGTCCTACATGAGCCCGAGCTTCGGCGGGGGCGGCGGCGGTCACCATCATCATCTGGACGATGACAGGAGAAACAGCGGCTACGGCGGCGGCGGCGGCGGTGGCGGCGGAGGCGGCGGAGGCGGCATGATCGGCTGGCAGCAGAGCGCGCAGCAGTCGGCGGGGCTGCTCAGCCGGTCGAGCTTTCGCAGCGGCGGCGGCGGCGGCAGGAGGCGCGGGAAGAACAGCTGGGCCTCGGTCGCTGGAGGCGGCGGAAGTCATCAGGTGCGATTCGAGCCGACGCTGTCGCACCTGCCGCAGCGGAGGCCGCGGCTTTGCAGGTCCGGCAGCAACAAAGACTCCGTTGATGATAACAAAGACTTGCAGGGAGGCGAAGAGGCAGAACAGTCGGACGAGGACGCTGAGCCAGTAGCGTCCGTTCGAGCTTCATCAGCGGCCAAATGCGTCGCGCCTCCCGTCAGGAGCTTCCACGACTGCCACCTGCTAGGCTGCGAGCGAGTCCGGCTCAATGTGTCCGGCATGCACTTCGAGACCCGCCTGGGCGTGCTCAACCAGCACCCCAGGACCCTGCTGGGCAATCCGCAGAAGCGGGCCCCGTACTACGATGCCAAACACCGGGAGTACTTCTTGGACAGGCACCGGCCCACCTTCGAAGCCATATTTAATTATTATCTCTACGGCGGCAAGCTGAAGCGACCACCGACTGTCACGGACGACATCTTCCTGTCCGAGTTGGAGTTCTACGAGATCGAGCGCGAGGTGGTGGACGCCTACAAGAAGGACGAGGGCTACATCTCGGAGACTGTCGTCCTCCCGGATCACCCGGTGAAGAGGCGCATCTGGATGCTGTTCGAGTACCCGGAGACCAGCACCCCGGCGTTCTTTGTCGCCATCGTGTCGGTGCTCTTCACCGTGGTGTCCATCATCCTATTCTGCGTTGAGACGCTCAAAGAGTTCAAAGATTCGCACTGTGTCGGCGACGAGATGCCGAACTTCCTGGATCCGTTCTTCATCATTGAAACTGCGTGCACCGCATGGTTCACCCTGGAGCTGCTGGTCAGGTTCAGCGTCTGCCCGTCCAAGCAGGCCTTCATCAAGGACATGAAGAACGCCGTGGACTTCTCGGCCATAGTTCCCTATTACGTCACCCTGACAAACGTGCTCATCACCATGAGCTGCGAAGGCGCCAAGTCCAGTGCTTCGCTCGCCTTCCTGCGAGTTGTCCGCCTCATCCGGGTGTTCAAGCTCACCAAGCACTTCGACGGCCTGCAGGTTCTCGTGCTCACCTTCCGGGCCAGCATTGAAGGCCTGGGGTTATTCCTAGTGGCTCTGGTTGTCTGCATCTTGCTGTTCTCATCCACCATCTATTATGTGGAGAGCGAGGTAAAGGGCTCGCAGATCGAGAGCATCCCGGACGCGTTCTGGTGGGCGGTGATCACCATGTGCACTGTGGGCTACGGCGACAAGGTGCCGAAGGGCCCGCTGGGCAAACTGGTGGGCTCCGTGTGCGCAGTGGCCGGGGTGTTGACTCTGGCCATTCCCGTGCCCATCATCACGGAGAACTTCAACAAGTTCTACACGCACAAGACTGGACGAGGCAGGCACTGACTGGTCAGCTGGTGGTGGCAATCGCCTCAGGGATTCCTTAGCCTGAGTCTCCCAAATACTGTATCTGCAAAATGTTTTTTGTAAAAAAAAACAACTAATCTAGCGATCACGGTATTCAAATCTCCCCAAATCTCACCGAATATCTCCGAATCCCCTCAAGTCTACCTGAATCTCCCCGAATCCCCCGAATCTCCCCGAATCTCCTTGAATCCCCTCAAATCTACCCAAATCCCTCCGAATCTCCCCAAATCTCCCGCAATCTCCCGAAATCTCTCCGAATCTTCCCAAATCTCCCCGAATCTCCCCAAATCTCCCCGAATCTCCTCGCATCTCCCATGCAGAATCTCCCCGAATCTCCTCGCATCTCCCATGCAGAATCTCCCCGAATCTCCCAAAATCTCCCCGAATCTCCCCGAATCTCCCCGAATCCCCTCAAAACTCCCCAAATCTCCCTGAATCTCCCCGAATCCCCTCAAAACTCCCCAAATCTCCCCGAATCTCCCCGAATCCCCTCAAAACTCCCCAAAACTCCCCGAATCTCCCCGAATCCCCTCAAAACTCCCCAAATCTCCCCGAATCGCTCCGAATCCCCTTAAATCTCCCGAATCTTTCAGAATTTTCCTAAACCTCCTCAAATCCTCCTGGATCTCACAAATCTCCTAAATCTCTCCCAAAGTTCGTATGGAACGAACCAATGTTTTCATGAATTAAACAAAAAAATCTCTTGGGCCACTTCTGCTTTAGTATTATAGCACCGTAGATAAACTAGTAAATCTGACACTAGTAAATTTGTCTAAAGAACCAGTTAAAATGCAAATTGTTAATTCATTTTTCGTATAAATTTAACATACTTTTGTTATTGTTGTGATCGAGCACCGCTATACTCTCGTTGTAAATATAACAAAAACTCCTACGATCCTATAATCAGATTTTAAATCTGAACCTACAGGGAACTTTTGGTTCCTCCGATTCAGCGCCAAAGCCCCCCCCCCCCCCAACTGCAGAGGCCAAAGCTTCTGACCCAAATCTAAAAAGCAAATTTGCCGCTACTAAACAAAAATGATACATGTGGCGAGAATCGCGGATCAATGCAGTGCATGCATCCAAATTCCAGGATTAAATATAGAATCTTAAGAAAGGGCAAACTCTCTCCCTCTCACTCCCCAAATCCTCATGAGGGATTTCCGAAAAAATCCTCACAATTTTCCTCCTTAGAATGCAAATTTCTTTTCATAATGCCCCCCATCGCCTGGGGGGGGTGGGGTTGGGTGCGGCGAATACCAAAAACGGAGTGCCTGCGGCGCCAAAATGAGTGCCTGCGGCGTCAAAATGAGTGCCTGCGGCGCCAAAATGAGTGCCTGCGGCGTCAAAATGAGTGCCTGCGGCGCCAAAATGAGTGCCTGCGGCGCCAAAATGAGTGCCTGCAGCGCCAAAATGAGTGCCTGCGGCGCCAAAATGGGTGCCTGCAGCGCCAAAATGAGTGCCTGCAGCACCAAAATGAGTGCCTGCGGCGCCAAAAGTGGCGATGGCATAAGGCACGGCCAGCCAGACCAACCCGCCCCCCCCCCAATTGAACTTCCTGGCTACGCCACGGATGCCCGCGGATGCCAGTCTAAAATATTCAGATTTACCATTTTTTCAACTTCGATACGAGAGCTGAGCATAAAACTTTCCTAGCCGAGAATTTTAATTTCTATCGCGAAGATTTGCTACTACAGTTCTGGCAAAGGATACAAATACAAACTCATCCTTGATTTTCATAGCCTCTGAACGGTTTTCAATTTATTGCAGTCTATCAATATTTTATCTGTCTGGGGCCCTCCTTCGATAAAATTTATGAATTCGCCGAGATTCAACTAAAAAATATAGCAGATATTTTGAAGAACTGTTAAATTTTAAACTTTTACTTTTCTCTAATTTCACTGGCTTGGAAATTTTCCATTTTAGGTAGACAATTTTTAAAAAGATTTCTAAGAAACTTCAACATTTCTTTCGATACATATCGTTGTTTCATTATAGCTCGTATGAGACCCACCACATCGGTTAGACAGTTAGACAGACAGATAGACAGACAGACAGACAGACAGACAGACAGACACAGACAGACACAGACAGACAGACAGACAGACAGACAGACAGACAGACAGACAGACAGACAGACAGACAGACAGACAGACAGAGAGACAGACAGACAGACAGACAGACAGACAGATAGACAGACAGACAGACAGACAGACAGACAGACAGACAGACCCGAATCTTCCCAAATCTCTCCAATCCCCTCAAATCTACCCAAATCTTCCCAAATCTCTCCAATCCCCTCAAATCTACCCAAATCTTTCCGAATCTCCCCAAATCTCCCGCAATCTCCTGAAATCTCTCCGAATCTCCCCAAATCTCCCCGAATCTCCACAAATCTCCCCGAATTTCCCCGAATCTCCCATGCAGAATCTCCCCGAATCTCCCCAAATCTCCCATGCAGAATCTCCCCGAATCTCCCCAAATCTCCCATGCAGCATCTCCCCGAATCTCCCCGAATCTCCCCGAATCTCCCATGCAGAATCTCCCCGAATCTCTCAAAATCTTCCCGAATCCCCTCAAATCTCCCCAAATCTCCCCGAATCGCTCCGAATCCCCTTAAATCTCCCGAATCTTTCAGAATTTTCCTAAACCTCCTCAAATCCTCCTGGATCTCACAAATCTCCTAAATCTCTCCCAAAGTTCGTATGGAACGAACCAATGTTTTCATGAATTAAACAAAAAAATCTCTTGGGCCACTTCTGCTTTAGTATTATAGCACCGTAGATAAACTAGTAAATCTGACACTAGTAAATTTGTCTAAAGAACCAGTTAAAATGCAAATTGTTAATTCATTTTTCGTATAAATTTAACATACTTTTGTTATTGTTGTGATCGAGCACCGCTATACTCTCGTTGTAAATATAACAAAAACTCCTACGATCCTATAATCAGATTTTAAATCTGAACCTACAGGGAACTTTTGGTTCCTCCGATTCAGCGCCAAAGCCCCCCCCCCCCCCCAACTGCAGAGGCCAAAGCTTCTGACCCAAATCTAAAAAGCAAATTTGCCGCTACTAAACAAAAATGATACATGTGGCGAGAATCGCGGATCAATGCAGTGCATGCATCCAAATTCCAGGATTAAATATAGAATCTTAAGAAAGGGCAAACTCTCTCCCTCTCACTCCCCAAATCCTCATGAGGGATTTCCGAAAAAATCCTCACAATTTTCCTCCTTAGAATGCAAATTTCTTTTCATAATGCCCCCCATCGCCTGGGGGGGGGTGGGGTTGGGTGCGGCGAATACCAAAAACGGAGTGCCTGCGGCGCTAACATGAGTGCCTGCGGCGCTAACATGAGTGCCTGCGGCGCTAAAATGAGTGCCTGCGGCGCCAAAATGAGTGCCTGCGGCGCCAAAATGAGTGCCTGCGGCGCTAAAATGAGTGCCTGCGACGCCAAAATGAGTGCCTGCGGCGCCAAAATGAGTGCCTGCAGCGCCAAAATGAGTGCCTGCGGCGCCAAAATGAGTGCCTGCGGCGCCAAAATGAGTGCCTGCGGCGTCAAAATGAGTGCCTGCGGCGCCAAAATGAGTGCCTGCGGCGCCAAAATGAGTGCCTGCAGCGCCAAAATGAGTGCCTGCAGCACCAAAATGAGTGCCTGCGGCGCCAAAATGAGTGTCTGCGGCGCCAAAATGAGTGCCTGCAGCGCCAAAATGAGTGCCTGCAGCGCCAAAATGAGTGCCTGCGGCGCCAAAATGAGTGCCTGCGGCGCCAAAATGAGTGCCTGCGGCGTCAAAATGAGTGCCTGCGGCGCCAAAATGAGTGCCTGCGGCGCCAAAATGAGTGCCTGCAGCGCCAAAATGAGTGCCTGCAGCACCAAAATGAGTGCCTGCAGTACCAAAATGAGTGCCTGCGGCGCCAAAATGAGTGTCTGCGGCGCCAAAATGAGTGCCTGCAGCGCCAAAATGAGTGCCTGCGGCGCCAAAATGAGTGCCTGCAGCGCCAAAATGAGTGCCTGCGGCGCCAAAATGGGTGCCTGCAGCGCCAAAATGAGTGCCTGCAGCACCAAAATGAGTGCCTGCGGCGCCAAAAGTGGCGATGGCATAAGGCACGGCCAGCCAGACTAACCCGCCCCCCCCCCCAATTGAACTTCCTGGCTACGCCACGGATGCCCGCGGATGCCAGTCTAAAATATTCAGATTTACCATTTTTTCAACTTCGATACGAGAGCTGAGCATAAAACTTTCCTAGCCGAGAATTTTAATTTCTATCGCGAAGATTTGCTACTACAGTTCTGGCAAAGGATACAAATACAAACTCATCCTTGATTTTCATAGCCTCTGAACGGTTTTCAATTTATTGCAGTCTATCAATATTTTATCTGTCTGGGGCCCTCCTTCGATAAAATTTATGAATTCGCCGAGATTCAACTAAAAAAATACAGCAGATATTTTGAAGAACTGTGAAATTTTAAACTCTTACTTTTCTCTAATTTCACAGGCTTGGAAATTTTCCATTTTGGGTAGACACTTTTTAAAAAAATTTCTAAGAAACTTCAACATTTCTTTCGATACATATCGTTGTTTCATTATAGCTCGTATGAGGCCCACCACATCGGTTAGACAGAGAGACAGACAGACAGACAGACAGACAGACAGACAGACATACAGAGAGACAGACAGACAGACAGACAGACAGACAGACAGACAGACAGACAGACAGACAGACAGACAGACAGACAGACAGACAGACAGACAGACAGACAGACAGACAGACAGACAGACAGACAGACAGACAGACAGACAGACAAACAAACACACTGACAGGCAGACAGACAGTCAGACAGACAGACAGACAGACAGACAGACAGACAGACAGACAGACAGACAGACAGACAGACAGACAGACAAACAAACACACTGACAGGCAGACAGACAGTCAGACAGACAGACAGACAGACAGACAGACAGACAGACAGACAGACAGACAGACAGACAGACAGACAGACAGACAGACACACTGACAGACAGACAGACAGTCAGACAGACAGACAGACAGACAGACAGACAGACAGACAGACAGACAGACAGACAGACAAACAAACACACTGACAGACAGACAGACAGACTGCCAGACAGACAGACAGACAGACAGACAGACAGACAGACAGACAGACAGACAAACAGACACACTGACAGACAGACAGACAGACAGACAGACAGACAGACAGACAGACAGACAGACAGACAGACAGACAGACAGACAGACAGACAGACAAACAAACACACTGACAGACAGACAGACAGACAGACAGACAGACAGACAGACAGACAGACAGACAGACAGACAGACAGACAGACAGACAAACAAACACACTGACAGACAGACAGACAGACAGACAGACAGACAGACAGACAGACAGACAGACAGACAGACAGACAGACAGACAGACAGACAGACAGAGAGACAGACAGACAGACAGACAGACAGACAGACAGACAGACAGACAGACAAACAAACACACTGACAGACAGACAGACAGACAGACAGACAGACAGACAGACAGACAGACAGACAGACAGACAGACAGACAGACAGACAGACAGACAGACAGACAGACAGACAGACAGACAGACAGACAGACAAACAAACACACTGACAGACAGACAGACAGACAGACAGACAGACAGACAGACAGACAGACAGACAGACAGAGAGACAGACAGACAGACAGACAGACAGACAGAGGCGGACACATTCAACAAATGTAAGAATTTTTGTTAAAATTTTGGCCCGCAGATCATAGGCCAACTGCAAGGTAAAAACGTTTATTATAAACTTCATAAAATGCAAGTTTGTTAGCAAATACTGTTTACATGACAGGCTCCGTTTTAAATGAAAAAAAGGAGTTTAACGATTTTCAATCAATTGCATGACAACAAACTTTTTTTCTTCAGAAAATCACGTTAAAACAAATGCAATTTCATTTGAAAACAGACGAAAAATGCTTTAAATGAAAAAAGGACTTTTTACGTATTGCAGCTCGCCACATGCAGCTGGCATGGGAGTTTGAATGAGTTTTGGAGCCTCAGAATATGGGATTTTGTGCGTTTATATTTGACTCGCTACCGGTAGACACTATTTTAAGTACTAGCTCCAGTTGATGGCTCCTCCCAAGTTGATGAGCTGATATCCGTAAGGGTGTGCTGAAAAAGAAATGTATATTTTATTTGCATTTTCATGTCTTTCTGTCTGCCTGTACGTCGGTCTGCTTATTAATATTACATGTAAATACATATGTGCGGCTACTATGCAGTATGAGCAGCTTACCCTTTTCACAATCTAGCTTAAACTTTAGCTTGCTAGACTACTGCCCAGTAAGTACGCTCGTAAGTAGTCGATCGCAAATCTTGGCGAAGAGGTCAACAAATGCGTTCAAGTCTGAAAAGTGAAAAAATTAAACCAGTTATAGCGACACCACAAGCTCAAGTACAGCTTTTTAATTTGATTTGCTGTTTTAAAGTTTAATTTTGAATAAAAAAAGAAAGAAAAAAGATGTAGATGCAAACTTCTCTATGTTGCTTTGCTCTCCGAGAAAATTTCATAACGCAAATACTCTCATAGCTAATATGTATTTCTAAAATTTGTGCACCCATTAAGGTTTTTTAGAAATAAGAAACTCTGATCGAGCAATGAAAATCGTTTTCATCGTGCGATCCCTTCTTTTGGTGCCGAGAACAAAATAAAATATGGGTTTCACAAAAATTACAAAAAATCAATAGAATTGTTTATAAAAAGCAGAATGTGTTTTACGAATATTTCGGTCTGTTATTACACTGTGCATTTATAACAAAAACTAGATGTTAGATTTTTAGGGTAAATTCAAAGGCTTTATTTTTGTAAGTACAAGTACAGCACTATTACGTTTTTGAACATTTTAAGGGCTTAAAGTTTTCGAACGATATCAGTACCGGACATTGATTTAAAGTTTATCGAATTGGGTAATAATTAGTATAACCTGTCTTTAAATTTGCGGTACTGATGTTTCCGGAAACTATCAAAGCCTTCAAAAATTTCATGAGAGCTTAAGTTTTTCATGTTTACAATTCTATTGCTCCCAATTGTATAATTTGCGTTCGATTTTCATTTTTCGACATTCGAAAAACAAACTAAGCAAATAATGCAAGCGAAAAAGTTTTTTAATTGAGCATACGACTCGTATTTTCAGCGGAAGAAAAATTTTGAGGAAAAAGACAGACGTTTTAGTCGTGGGTATTTAAAAATTATCTTTTTTACAGTTTTTCATATCGAAATTTTCAGATTTGTCAGACGACGAAGAACTAGTTTATTTATTTTGCATCCATAGCGGCTATTCCTTCGGTAGTCTCTAATGTAAAAAAGTTTTTTAAATGGTCTAAATCTTTCATTTCAGCTAGTCTTTAAGTTTTTTGAGGCTAACCACCGCCCCCTTTACTCTATTTGTGTAAATTTAATTTAAAATAAAAATATAGTCGCATCAATATAATTGTAAGTCGATGATAAAAACCCGAGTGTGCGCGCAAAAAATTTTGGAAAAAATTTGGAAAGCGGTCCGAGATCGAGAGTGGGGAAACCCCAAAGTGTACGGAAATAGTGCTTTAGATTGGAGAGTCTGGGCAGCTTATTTACCAAGGGCGAGGCTCCTATCAGGAGTCACCAGAACCTCCTAATAGGGTTGCGAGCCTCAAGGCTTTTTCACTCAAGGCTCAAGTCCCGTTCTAGCTAGAAACTTAGAAAAGTTTTTTTTTGGAATGCACATCACCTCCGGTGAGGGCACTTTGGGATGGAGCTACCCGACGGCAGGTCAATTGGATATTGCGCACAACCCGAGAAATGCCGCCAGAAGGCAGCCAGGGTAAAAACAGTCAGAGACCGTCTAAAACTTTTAGACTAACGCTGCATTTATAAATACCGCCTATAGTGAGCATTAGCTTAATTTAATTTGTTGGAATTCATAAACAACTTCTTTGTCTAATTATTGTCAATACTCTCGTAAAAATCCTAGTGCAAAACGGAAGTGCTTGCAGGAATAATATTTTCCCACGTGCCAAAATTAAAGCAAGCTATATAAGAGGCTAGCTAGCTATTGCGAAGCTTATAAAGACAATCTAAAAAAACTGAAGCGCATTCGTGCCTTGGCAAGATTATCTTCTCTTTTGTGCAAAAAGTCACTTTATAACTGTAGTAATAAACTTTTACGCAGCTGTTTAAAAAAACAAATCAAAGCATAAAAGGTATTTAAATAAATTCAAAAAATTTTTCGTTCAGTTTTAACGTCTTTTAGCAGTTTTGAGTCTGTCTGCAAAAGGGAGGAATCAATATATGAAAGTGTTTGAAAATTTGTTAGATATTGATTGTGAACTGTAAAATATCTAATTTAAAAGGTTTTATGTTTAGTACAAAATTATAAAGTGATACCATGTCAAGTTAACAGGAAAAAGTTTATTTTTAATATTGTCTTTATATGAAGCAACGTTTCAGGTGAAATAATTACATTGTTATGTAACTACGTCGAGAATTATTAGAAATTAATAACGTTTGTTCTGAACGCCGTACAATTGTTAAAAAGAAATCTAAATTGCTAATAATCAAAAATCTACTAATTCTTACATTGCACGAGGGATTAAGAATTCTATTATTCATACAAAGACAAATGACACGATCAACAAATTATCTACAAGGCCACTACTCACTTGCTGCAGTGGTTGGCCGGAACGTCACTCCAGCTGGCTGGGCTTCGCTTGGCGGTCGACTGGACGCGCTGCTACTTCGACGGCCTGCATTACTGCCGCCGTTGGCGCCGCTCCCAGCAGCGGCGCAGTTCACCAACAGCACGGGTCCGGGGGCGCAGCGTTCTGCTCCGGTTGTCATGGCAACCAGCTGCAACGATACTCGACCACCAGCCGGCAAATCGTCGACGCGAAATCGAAGCTGATTGGCCGGAATAGGCTGGCCGTAGGGCCGACCGTCGCGCAATATTTGATAGCCCTGTCGGTTGGTGGTTTTTTGTGCTACTTATAGTAGACTTTGCGGGCATAATAATTATAATAATAAATGATTACTGCTTTATTGGCCAGATGTGCAACCGACAGCTTAGCCGCAGCTATGCGCATCTGAAGGCTGCGTACGGCTGCTCCGTACAAGCACTAGGTGGGGGGGGGTTGCCATACACGCACCCTCAATTACCTACGCTCTTAACCACTAGGCTAGAACCCCTGAAGGCGTGATTTAATGTTTAAATCGGTTTAATTCGTAAATATTTAAAAGATCGAACTGTCTAAGTCTCAATCAGACTAGCTATTTACCTAAAGCGCTGTGTGAATTCTGCAGTTTGAGGGGGGGTATTTTTGATGTCACAAGCTCCAAGTGTTAGCACCCCTTGGTACTAGCGAGCTCATGATATTCTCTTCGAAAACTCCTAATTGAGGTGGCGCCTCTGAAACTGACGTTCAGACGTTCGATCCCCTCCCAATGAAAAGTTCAGGCCACGCGCTCTTGGTGCACGTACGAGCCTAAAAATGAATTTAATTTGAATGCGGTATCGAGTGAACGATACTCGAGGATGAATTACCGGAAGAGGTATCCCGGAAGAGGTACCCCGATCAAATTGTTGGTTTCTAAAAGCAACAGAATTGCAAAGATTCAAAATCAATAAAATATCATTTACGTTCAAGCTTGTATAGTTGAAAGAAATCAATCAAAACAAAACAAAAGAAACCAAAAGTTTGCCAGGAAAAGTTTGCGCTGCTAATCCACTAGTGACTATCGAACAGCTTCCGGTCAAACATGAGCATAACGCCAATCAGCATCGCTTTCATATCTGTGCTCATCATCTCCCCCACTTGCAGGGTGTACACTGGGCCTTTTTCATCGATTTCGACCGCTGTGATGAGGCGGCGCGTGATGCTGGCGACCTCCTCGGACTCGTCGGGTAGCAGCACCCGGAAGCGGTGCCGTTTGCAGCTGGCCTGGCAGTACTTCGGCATGCGTACGAGGATACGGGCGGTGCCGTGAATGTCTTTGATGGTGAACCGCAGGCTGCATAGAACTCGTTCAACGCTCACGTAGCCAATGACCTCTGTTGGTGGCGACTCGACCGTTACAGCCCAGTGCTGGTCGCAGGTCAGCTTCACAACAGTCTGCTTGCTGCTGATGTCCGAGATGAACAGATTGAAGCCCTGGTTGGTGGAGCCGCCGCAGCACCCGGTGGATCGTCGTTGAACCATGGCTCGCAAGAATGGCAGCCCGGCGTCACCCGTCACCTCGTACTCGCAGTAAGCTACCGGGTGCACCTCCGCGTGGGTAACAAAGGCGAACCTGTCCAGGTAAGGCTTGCTGCCGCACTGACCCGCCACCTCGCTGCAGGTGTCATCCTCGTCATAGACGTCTTCCTCTTCCTCCTCGTCAAGGAATCGAGTTGTTGCATTTGGAGCGGCTGATTGGTTTAAAAACTCGTCCAGTTTCGCGTCGTCATTGGTTCGGTCGGAGAGCTGAGCAGTACCGAGTGGCATGTTTCCTGTGTCCGCGTGACTCACGCGTACGAACTAAGACTTCTCATTTGCGGACACAGTTGAGAATGGAGCTTTGTTTGAGCTGGCCAAAAGCTGAGCAATTTAACAACATGCTTTTGCTTGGATTAACCAGAGGAACTGCAGAAATGCACGACACATCGTTTTAACATCAATTTTCGAGTCTATGGCAATCAAAGCCTTTGAAAGTTTTTCTAGTTCCTCAATGAAAGCTTTATTTGTAACTGTGAAAATTTCATATTTATGAAACTGTGAATATTCAAGTCGAATTTAAATTAAATTTAGATGAGCATCCAGAGCCAATGAGAAGTAGAGCTGGGATCAGACGTGACGTCGTGTACGTCAGCCAATCAGATTTCAGGAATGATCAAGACAGGCGTGGGGTGGGATGTTCATATGGGGATAGAGAGGATGACGTCATATCCCTCAGCCAATCATAATTCAGGAGGGGTGTTAAGCTAAAAATGCAACGCAAGACTCACGGAGATGCCGGACTCCGGTGTCAGCGGATCCCAGGCCACGGTCAGACCGTCAGAGTCCAGGGCCTCCAGTTTGAGCTCGGGACTCTGCGTGACTGAAGCGCCCGTGACGCGCAGAGGCGGCTGACTGAGCTCGCTCTCGCAGAGGCAAGTCACCGTGTCAGATTGCGGATCCACCTGTGCAAAATCGTTGATTTATTGATCGTTTCCAATATATGGAATTCGACAGTTAAATCTCTCTTACCTCGTCGCTACCAGCGATAGCCTTGACCTGAACTTCGCAAGCCAGACCTGGCTGCAGATCCGATAGGTAATAAAAATAGTTTCCACGACTTGGCGACGCCTTCAAATCGCCGTGCCACTGACCGTCGACGTAGACGCTGTTGAATTGGTAAAGGAGAGGACTTGGGGTTAGTTAAAGACATTAATTAGTATCCGTTCATTCAGGAAGACGCACTTAGCTTAGAATTAGAACGCTAAGGTGCCTATTTAGTTTTTTTAAAATCCATTTGTGACAGATTTAATTTAGGCTACTCAGAGAAGTAGAGTAATAGAGATTTTAATCGTAAAATTTCACACATAGCCCGAGAAGTGTCGCTATAAAAGAAGCATCCTGTGCACAACTGAGACCAGCGTCTGGATGACTGACTGACGAAGGCCAACTTCTTCACAATCAAACAATTAGCTACTGTAATTTTCGGAAGCCAGTGACGATCGAACGTACTCTTCAAAAAAATCAACGCTCCCAAAAAGCAAACGGAACCCACCGATATCGGCTGACTCCGGCATCGTCTGGGGCGCCCGCCCAGGACACGGTGGCGGCCGCGCCGCCCGCGACGCCAGCCGACGCCGGGGCGGGCGACACGGATGGCTCCGGCGCCGACGGCCTCCGCGGACAGGCGACCCGGAGAGTCGCCGACGCCGGGCCCAGCCGGAAATCGTCATCCTCGTTCTCGCCAACGCGGCCGTCCTCACCGGAGCTCGAGCTGACGAAGGCCGCGGCCTGGACGGCCACTCGAATCGTCCGACCCGGTCGCAGCGGCTCCAACGTTGTCTGCGAGGTCTGCGACGGTAGGAGGCCGCCACGACGGGCGCCGTTGATCAGCAGCTGGTAGCCGGCCAGCTCCACGCCGCTTGTCGCCGCCGATTCGTCGAATGCCCAGCGGACGGCGACCCGATTGGGACCGGAGGACACCGCGAACAGTCGGGGCTGCGGAATCGGCGGCGGCTGCTGCTGCTCCTTCTGCAACATCTGGACCTTCTGCTTGGAGGATGATGCTTTCTGGGACGCATCGACATCGTTGCCAGCTGAAGTCAACGGAACACTGGCAGTGGAACCCGCTTTGAAGGCTACAGGCGCCGAGCGGCTGATGCGCTCGCCCAGCGAGCTGGAGTTTTCGACGGCTGCGAAGGCTGAGATCACGTGGATGCTGGAAAATGATGGAGAATTAATGGAATGATTGGAATTTTACTTTGGAATATATACCTACTACTTTATACCCAACTCTCACCATTGCACAGCCACCCCACCCTTCCCTTGCACAGCCACCTCACCCTCCCCTTGAACAGCCACCCACCCTCCCCTTGCACAGCCACCCTAC
>NIVC01000110.1:92500-197500 GCA_002269645.1 Macrostomum lignano
ATGTGCAGTTTTGGGGAAAGTGCAGTTTTTGGGAATGTGCATTTCTGGGAATGTGCAGATTTGGGGGTTGTGCAGCCCCTAGACAAAGCGATGTGAAATTGTATTTACCAAAACACCCATGGGAGCCGTGACCGTAAGCTGAGCTGAGTCAGCTTGCTCCGGTTCTCCATCATCATTGGCACCATTTATAGATGAGTCAATCTGACAGAACTCCGTGAGCAGCTGAGACGCCAGTCGGTGCTGGCTGATGGCCACAGCTCGAATGCAGATTGTTTGATCTAGGCTCGTAGATGGAGGTAGTTTGATGGGCTGGCCGGGGCGGGCGACCTGTGGGGTCGAGGTTTGCGGAATGTCTGTCTCAGTGCCTGTCTCAGTGTCTGTCTCAGTGCCTGTCTCAGTGCCTGTCTCAGTGTCTGTTTTAGTGCCTGTCTCAGTGCCTGTCTCAGTGCCTGTCTCAGTGCCTGTCTCAGTGTCTGCCTCAGTGTCTGTCTCAGTGCCTGTCTCAGTGTCTGTCTCAGTGTCTGTCTCAGTGTCTGTCTCAGTGTCTGTCGCAGTGTCTGTCTCAGTGTCTGTCTCAGTGTCTGTCTCAGTGTCTGTCTCAGTGTCTGTCTCAGTGTCTGTCTCAGTGCCTGTCTCAGTGTCTGTCTCAGTGTCTGTCTCAGTTTCTGTCTCAGTGTCTGTCTCAGTGTCTGTCTCATTTTCTGTCTCAGTGTCTGTCTCAGTGTCTGTCTCAGTGTCTGTCTCAGTGTCTGTCTCAGTGTCTGTCTCAGTGTCTGCCTCAGTGTCTGTCTCAGTGTCTGTCTCAGTGTCTGTCTCAGTGTCTGTCTCAGTGTCTGTCTCAGTGTCTGTCTCAGTGTCTGTCTCAGTGTCTGTCTCAGTGTCTGTCTCAGTGTATGCCTCAGTGTCTGCCTCAGTGTCTGTCTCAGTGTCTGTCTTAGTGTCTGTCTCAGTGTCTGTCTCAGTGTCTGTCTCAGTGTCTGTCTCAGTGTCTGTCTCAGTGTCTGTCTCAGTGTCTGTCTCAGTGTCTGTCTCAGTGTCTGTCTCAGTGTCTGTCTCATTTTCTGTCTCAGTGTCTGTCTCAGTGTCTGTCTCAGTGTCTGTCTCAGTGTCTGTCTCAGTGTCTGTCTCAGTGTCTGTCTCAGTGTCTGTCTCAGTGTCTGTCTCAGTGTCTGTCTCAGTGTCTGTCTCAGTGTCTGTCTCAGTGTCTGTCTCAGTGTCTGTCTCAGTGTCTGTCTCAGTGTCTGTCTCATTTTCTGTCTCAGTGTCTGTCTCAGTGTCTGTCTCAGTGTCTGTCTCAGTGTCTGTCTTAGTGTCTGTCTCAGTGTCTGTCTCAGTGTCTGTCTCAGTGTCTGTCTCAGTGTCTGTCTCAGTGTCTGTCTCATTTTCTGTCTCAGTGTCTGTCTCAGTGTCTGTCTCAGTGTCTGTCTCAGTGTCTGTCTCAGTGTCTGTCTCAGTGTCTGTCTCAGTGTCTGTCTCAGTGTCTGTCTCAGTGTCTGTCTCAGTGTCTGTCTCATTTTCTGTCTCAGTGTCTGTCTCAGTGTCTGTCTCAGTGTCTGTCTCAGTGTCTGTCTCAGTGTCTGTCTCAGTGTCTGTCTCAGTGTCTGTCTCAGTGTCTGTCTCAGTGTCTGTCTCAGTGTCTGTCTCAGTGTCTGTCTCAGTTTCTGTCTCAGTGTCTGTCTCATTTTCTGTCTCAGTGTCTGTCTCAGTGTCTGTCTCATTTTCTGTCTCAGTGTCTGTCTCAGTGTCTGTCTCAGTGTCTGTCTCAGTGTCTGTCTCAGTGTCTGTCTCAGTGTCTGTCTCAGTGTCTGTCTCAGTGTCTGTCTCAGTGTCTGTCTCAGTGTCTGTCTCAGTGTCTGTCTCAGTGTCTGTCTCAGTGTCTGTCTCAGTGTCTGCCTCAGTGTCTGCCTCAGTGTCTGTCTCAGTGTCTGTCTCAGTGTCTGTCTCAGTGTCTGTCTCAGTGTCTGTCTCAGTGTCTGTCTCAGTGTCTGTCTCAGTGTCTGTCTCAGTGTCTGTCTCAGTGTCTGTCTCAGTGTCTGTCTCATTTTCTGTCTCAGTGTCTGTCTCAGTGTCTGTCTCAGTGTCTGTCTCAGTGTCTGTCTCAGTGTCTGTCTCAGTGTCTGTCTCAGTGTCTGTCTCAGTGTCTGTCTCAGTGTCTGTCTCAGTGTCTGTCTCAGTGTCTGTCTCAGTGTCTGTCTCAGTGTCTGTCTCAGTGTCTGTCTCAGTGTCTGTCTCAGTGTCTGTCTCAGTGTCTGTCTCAGTGTCTGTCTCAGTGTCTGTCTCAATGTCTGTCTCAGCTGTCTTATTGTATATCCTTTGGTGTTTTCCATACAGTCTACCCTAATGTCAATATTATCTTTCTATCTTTAGAGCTGTCTTCATGATCCCTTTAGTTCTACATCTCTCGCGAATGTTCAAATTGCTCACTCGAACAGACTCTCTGTGCGGCCACGGACAGGACCCATCGGTGGTGAAGTACACGTCCACCGGTTCCACCGCGTCCTCAGCCCGACCGCAGCGGAACTGTGGCGTTCCAGCCGACCAATCCAGCTGAGGCTTCGGCGTCAGCTCGGGTCGCCACAGGACAATGACGCAGGCTAGTCCGCCGCCTATGCTTCCAGACTCCGTCATCATCGAGAACCGGTAGATACCGCACCGATTGAAGATGCAACGAAATTTTTCCGGATTGATTTTGTCAATTTTTACGCCGTCGTCGTTATCTTGTTTATTTGCCGACTTTTTTCCATCATTGTCGATCTTATGCAGTTCGGAATTCGGTTGTTCAGAGTTGCCGGAACCGCTCAGACTGATGAGGACGCAGCCTCCTCTCGGCACGGTGACCAGGCTGGGACGGACCTTCCCTGTGCTAACCGACATTCCCACTGTGGCATCAAAGTCCAGCTCTTGCATTGACCTGTCAGCATCTTGCGCCACAAACAAGCTGACATTGGACACGGTGACAGGTCCTGGACTGTCGAGACACTGCTCGACAATGCGGCTTTGAACATCCAAAGACTTGGCGTTCAGAGATTGCACCGCTTTCACGGCGTCATCGGGACTGTTGAACATCCAGACGGCCAGGTCGCCAAGCTGAGCGAGAACTGTCGTTCGGCTTACGGACTTGGTGGTCAGATCCATCAGTCGGATTTGTCTCTGCCCTGCGGTTGATCGGCGATGCACCCGAAGCTGGCTGCCGGAGTCGCTGGTCAGGTCGAATCTGCGTCGATGCACTCCATTGTCGCTGGCAGCATCGCTGCTGTCGCTGAGCTCCGGCAGGTGAAACGACAGCACGCAGGGTCCGTCGATGGACTGTCCGAGTTTCTGCTGGCTGTCGGTGTCGGTAGATGATTCATCGACTTCGCCGATTGTGTCGGCGAACTGCAGGGTCCGCCTGCCGGTCTGCCAGCTGCACAGCAGGGAGTCTCCGGGCTGGACGAAGATCTCGGACGGTTCGAAGCTTCCGGAGTCGGTCAGGCGGACGGTGCAAGTCTGAAGTTGTGCGGACAGGTGAGTGGATGAGTAGGCAGAGGTGTACAAGGACAACCAAGGTTCACGCATGTACACGAATTCTTACCTGACAACTCGGCCTAGAGATGACACTAAGCACGTTGTCATCGTTGCCATGCCAACGGAAATGCCGAACTCCCATTGGCGTAGAGCAACATTTAGAATTTAAAAAGATTGCACTGACTTGTGGAAGCTGCTTGGCAGTTGCCGGCTTGAGCTGCTTGCAGTCTGCAGTACGAAATTGAACCAAAAATGCAACAATTTTTTAAAGAAGATTTATCGAATGCTTTGAAACTCCGTTCTCACCTGAGCTCACTTAGTGTCTGTCTCAGTGCCTGTCTCAGTGTCTGTTTCAGTGCCTGTCTCAGTGCCTGTCTCAGTGCCTGTTTCAGTGCCTGTCTCAGTGCCTGTCTCAGTGCCTGTCTCAGTGTCTGTTTTAGTGCCTGTCTCAGTGTCTGTTTCAGTGCCTGTCTCAGTGCCTGTCTCAGTGCCTGTCTCAGTGCCTGTCTCAGTGTCTGTTTTAGTGCCTGTTTCAGTGCCTGTCTCAGTGCCTGTCTCAGTGCCTGTCTCAGTGCCTGTCTCAGTGCCTGTCTCAGTGTCTGTTTTAGTGCCTGTCTCAGTGCCTGTCTCAGTGTCTGTCTCAGTGCCTGTCTCAGTGTCTGTTTTAGTGCCTGTCTCAGTGTCTGTCTCAGTGCCTGTCTCAGTGCCTGTCTCAGTGTCTGTTTTAGTGCCTGTCTCAGTGCCTGTCTCAGTGTCTGTCTCAGTGCCTGTCTCAGTGTCTGTTTTAGTGCCTGTCTCAGTGTCTGTCTCAGTGCCTGTCTCAGTGCCTGTCTCAGTGTCTGTTTTAGTGCCTGTCTCAGTGCCTGTCTCAGTGCCTGTCTCAGTGCCTGTCTCAGTGCCTGTCTCAGTGCCTGTCTCAGTGCCTGTCTCAGTGTCTGTCTCAGTGCCTGTCTCAGTGCCTGTCTCAGTGCCTGTCTCAGTGCCTGTCTCAATGTCTTAAATGTCAATGTCAATGTCTTAAGTTTTGAAGAACTAATAGCAAATTTTGAAGAAGATAAGTCAAATATTTTGAATTTTAGAAACGCCAACTCAGCTCTCACCTGAGCAGCCGAAACTCTCGCCATCATCTCCGGAGTTCCCCAGCTTCCGCCAATTTTCAACTTCATCGTTGCTAAGCGCCGTTCCGCCGACAAGTTTCAAGTCGGTCAGTCGCTTATTGGCCTCGCCCTGCAGCTCGAGCAGCACCGAATCACCGACCGAGAGGCTGAGAAAATCCGGCTGAAAACGCCCAGCTTCATCAACTCGAACTTCAACTTGAGCCGGCCTGACCGACACGACAATTGATCCCAATTTGCCTGATCTGCGACGCAATTTGCCAACAGTGGCCGCCGACAGGTCGGCGAAATGGCTGACGTAGCAGGTGGCGTCCGGCTTGATGATTCTTAGAAAATCGTGCGCCATCAGGCCGCATCGGCTGGCGCGCTGCCAGCGGTAGGCGGCCTGGGTTGGCTGCGTGGGCGGCGAGTTTCGTTACAAATTTGTGCAAAAATGTGATAAAAATTCGCTACTTGCCTACTGATATAAGTAAAATAATGAGGCATGAAAGAGAATAAATTAATGAGAAAGATTTCAATGACTCGTATTTTAGGTTACAGAAGATTTATACGACAAGACAGAAATCAAAAAAATATGTACATGGGATAGTAGGAGCTATAGGATTGAGTTGAAAATTGGATAGACACCGGTAGATGTTATAAAAGAGACACATCCCGGGATAGATATGTAATAGACAAGGGGTAGACATAGGTAGACACATGGTAGACATAGGGTGGACACAGGGTAGACACAGGGTAGACACAGGGTAGACATAGGGTGGACACAGGGTAGACACAGGGTAGACACAGGGTAGACATAGGGTGGACACAGGGTAGACATAGGGTGGACACAGGGTAGACACAGGGTAGACACAGGGTAGACACAGGGTAGACACAGGTAGACACAGGTAGACACAGAGTAGACATGTCAGGGTAGACACAGGGTAGACACTGGGTAGACATAGGGTGGACACAGGGTAGACACAGGGTAGACACAGGGTAGACATAGGGTGGACACAGGGTAGACATAGGGTGGACACAGGGTAGACACAGGGTAGACACAGGGTAGACACAGGGTAGACACAGGTAGACATAGGTAGACACAGAGTAGACATGTCAGGGTAGACACAGGGTAGACACAGGGTAGACATAGGGTGGACACAGGGTAGACACAGGGTAGACATAGGGTAGACACAGGGTAGACATAGGGTGGACACAGGGTAGACACAGGGTAGACACAGGGTAGACATAGGGTGGACACAGGGTAGACATAGGGTGGACACAGGGTAGACACAGGGTAGACACAGGGTAGACACAGGGTAGACACAGAGTAGACATGTCAGGGTAGACACAGGGTAGACACAGGGTAAGGGTGGACACAGGGTGGACACAGGGTAGACACAGGGTAGACACAGGGTAGACATAGGGTGGACACAGGGTAGACACAGGGTAGACACAGGGTAGACATAGGGTGGACACAGGGTAGACACAGGGTAGACACAGGGTAGACATAGGGTGGACACAGGGTAGACACAGGGTAGACACAGGGTAGACACAGGGTAGACACAGGTAGACACAGGTAGACACAGAGTAGACATGTCAGGGTAGACACAGGGTAGACACAGGGTAGACACAGGGTAGACATAGGGTGGACACAGGGTAGACACAGGGTAGACACAGGGTAGACACCTTAAACTCGGGTCCGGATCTGTCAGCGGAAATCTCAAACGGCGCGTGTCGAAACTGGCAGATGTCGGAGCCGCCACCGCCCCACTCGAACCAGACTCGGTCGCCAACGCTGATAAACGTTATGGGCGGGTCAAAGCCGTCGTCGCGGATTCGAACCCGGTGCTCCCTTTTGTGGCGGAGTTTTTGTGGTGCTTTTTCTGTTAAAGCTAGAGAATATCTAAGGCATATCTACTGTAAATCTAGAGAATATTTAAATTATGTCAGTCTAGAGATAAGCTTAAATTATGTCAGTCTAGAGATAAGCTTAAATTATGTCAGTCTAGAGATAAGCTAGAGACTGTGAATCTAGGTAAATCTAGAGAATATCTGCAGCATATCTATGCTAAGTCTAGAGAATATCTGCAGCATATCTATGCTAAGTCTAGAGAATATCTGCAGCATATCTACGCTAAGTCTAGAGAATATCTGCAGCATATCTATGCTAAGTCTAGAGAATATCTGCAGCATATCTATGCTAAGTCTAGAGAATATCTGCAACATATCTATGCTAAGTCTAGAGAATATCTGCAGCATATCTATGCTAAGTCTAGAGAATATCTGCAGCATATCTATGCTAAGTCTAGAGAATATCTATTGTACATTTAAATATAGAAAACATATGCAGGGTAATTATAAAATATTCTACAGTATGTCCTAAGGTACATCTACATGTAGTCGATCAATAAATCTACATCACATCTAGTAAATAACAAAGACGGGCATCAAGGACAACGAATTCTCACCTGTAGCAGTCCCTCACTCGAACAGTGCTCAAATGTCCATTCAACTCTTCTTTGCTACTCTCAGTTACAAAATAATAAATTCCCGGTTGGCTGAAAACACAGAATAAAAACATCATCTTGAAGTCTGTGAACTCAAAACTTTGTACTTTAAAAAATTGGGAACAACTTACTTAAATTGCTGCTCAAAACTTCCGCTGCAAGTTGGTGGGTTTTTCTTACTGAAAAAATGGTTCGAGTATATTCAGAAATATTGATTTTGAGTCTCTGCAGGAAATTTGATACTCTGTGCAGTTGGAACATTAGCAGTTTTTCTCTTTCTCTCTGTATCGGAGTCTGAGTTGCCATGGAAACGGAGTCTGAAGTACTTCGTATAGTTATAGTAAGCGGAATGGGAAGTGAGCTAAGTGAAGACGACATGGACAGAATGAGAGACGCTGTGCTCAAGCAAACACTTGTCGATTGGAGAAGCTGGAGTAGAGTGAGACTGGGTGTAGATCGTTGAGGATTGAACAAATTTTACTCCAAAGATGGTGATGATTTTTAAAGCTAAAATTAAAGTATAGTTACTCCTGCCGTTTACTTTTAATTGTACCATGGCATCGATGCCTTTTGTACGAGTATAAATAAATATTACTTACTTTGAGAGCAATTCTGATCTTACTACGAGTATCTAACTAACTGACTGACTAACTGACTGACTGACTGACTGACTGACTGACTGACTGACTGACTAACTAACTAAATAACTAACTAACTAACTAACTAACTAACTAACTAACTAACTAAGTAACTAATTAACTAACTAACTAACTAACTAACTAACTAACTAACTAACTAAGTAACTAACTAACTAACTAACTAACTAACTAGCTAACTAACTAACTAACTAACTAACTAACTAACTAACTAACTAACTAAGTAACTAACTAACTAACTAACTAACTAACTAACTAACTAACTAGCTAACTAACTAACTAACTAACTAACTAACTAAGTAACTAACTAACTAACTAACTAACTAAATAACTAACTAACTAACTAACTAACTAACTAACAAAAAAACTAACTAACTAACTAACTAACTAAATAACTAACTAACTAACTAACTAACTAACTAAATAACTAACTAACTAACTAACTAACTAACTAACTAACTAACTAACTAACTAACTAACTAACTAACTAACTAACTAACTAACTAACTAACTAACTAACTAACTAACTAACTAACTAACTAACTAACTAACTAACTAACTAACTAACTAACTAACTAAATAACTAACTAACTAACTAACTAACTAACTAAATAACTAACTAACTAACTAAATAACTAACTAACTATCCAACAAATTACTCAGGTACCTTTCCGAACCGGACCCATCAGACTGCCGTAGTCCACAGTTGATGCACAGCTCAGCCGGCAACACCCGCATCTCCGCAGGCAAATCCCGCCAGAGCCATTTCACCGATTCTCCGGCCTCCAAATCCGCGGACTCAACTGAGAAGCCACGATCAGCAGCGAACTCAATCTGAAACGGCGGGCGCTCCGAAACTCGAACAGTTAGCGGCTGGCAGCGAATCCCAGCGCAGACAAACGTGAACTCTCCCACAATACCAAAGCGATGGGAGAAATTTCCCCGAGCAGTCAGCTGGCCGGAGTGGATGCCGCCGGGGACCGGCCGGAACTGCTCGCCATCGTGCACCACCTGCGTCACGTTGCACCCCAAAGAAGGCTCCGTGGCGGCTGCCGCTTCAGAGTCAGCGATGTTCCACGAGAATGCGACAAACTGGAATATGAGAGGAGTGACTTTTGTAGGGTTAAAGAATTGGGACTATATTTTTGTACTTTTAAGTGTACACAGTCCAATCTGCAGCTTACATTGCCAGTTACAATATTGACTGAGGTCTTGGAGAATCCTGACTGGTTTATTGTTACACTGACGATCTCGCTGGGATCTGGAATTATTTTTATTAGAAAGTAGACTATATTTTTAGGAGAAAGGGAGAGGGTAGGAGAGAGGGAGAGAGAGGGAGGGAGAGGGAGGGAGAGGGAGGGAGAGAGAGAGAGAGAGAGAGAGAGAGAGGGAGAGAGAGAGAGAGAGAGAGAGAGAATACGCACCGTCTCGCCATTTCATGCGATTCTCAAGCTGTTCAGGCGAGTACTGTCTGTTTGGCATGATGGTCAAGTGCTGTACCGCCGTTGCCGATCTGCCTCTGTCAGCGTAGCTTCGAGCGCTGACTGTCCTGGACGCTGGCGGAGGCGGCGGCTTTGATGTCTGATTGACTCCGCTGCTGCTATCGGTGGCGGCGGCCGATTGAGGTCGAGACTGGGAAGGAGCCGAGCCCATTTTTATCTATTTGGCTCTGTTTATTTTTTATTGCCTTTTTTAGCGGCTATAACTGTAATTTTAGCTGGAATATAGTTAATGATAAATACAATTTTTATTATCAATGTCATTTAACTATTGTAAATGGTTTAACTATTTTGAATAATTAAAACATTTAATCAGTAAAAACAAAATGTACAATTTTAAACCTCAACGGTCATTGTTGCAAAAATCTTATTCAAATCAACAGCTATATTATGTATGATTGAAGATTTCTCTCATGGTTTATAATCTTTAGAGTTAAGGACAAGGTACCACTTTGTTTTTAGAGTTTGTTTTTATAGATAAATATATCAAATTAATGTATAGATTTTTGTACTGTACTGTTGTTAGTTAAATTATTTATAAATTTAGGTTTAAGCATATTGCGAAATAAAAAGATCGATAAATAATAAAATATATTGCAAATGCAACTGATTTCTCAACCACATTAGGTGCTTGTAAAACTAACAAAGATATGACCTAGACTACTGAAAAAGTATCAAAAACCTAACGTAACACTTCGAAGATATCTTATAGCGACTAACTGAGCATTATTATCGCTCAGAATTTTGGTTTTTGGTCTGTTAAAATACGCTAGAAAAATGCAGACGCGCAGACGGTGAGACGGCCAGTAGTGCTCTTTGTAAATTTTCAGTAGAAATTTGCTGATACCTATGATACATGGATACCTACGCAAATAGATAAGAACAATCAATTTTTAATATACGGTATGGACTTTAACAACGTTTGTACTGTATTGTATATAAAACTAAAAGCTTATAAATAAATCTAGGCTAGTTTGACTAAAACTGCCGATAATCAGTCAAATCAAATAAAGAATTTGCCTAGAGGCATTGAGAACAACGGGTTAAAACAAAATTGTAATTTTATTAAAACATAATTGCATAAATGTGTATGGACATTATTAATTTAGAATTAAGATAAATACTTGTTGCAGTTAATAAGAAATTAAACATTATCTTACATATTTTATTATACGCTTCACTTTCAAATTAAAGCGACCTTAGAGCTTTCAAGGGCAGTAAGATGAATTTTTAAACTGAGAATCTTATAAAATCTGATAACCTAATCTATAATTATGTGAAAGCCGTCATTAATATCAGAATATTAGACACGTTAGATTTACAATACATGTATGCACAGGTAGAGTGCAAATTTTTAATTTAGTGCAGAAAAACGGTACGTGTACGGTAAAGTCATAGACTGTGCTTTTTGTGTTTCAACCAGTTATGTGTATTGTTTCAGCAGGCTATAAATCTCTATTGTTCAAATTATGGCATGTGCAGAGCCCTTTAATTCTTGATACATTCACATATTACGTTGAAGGCAGTAAAAATCAGCTTTTTGTTTTGTTGCATTCACTATCTAGAATAAGTACATGTCAGTAGAATCCAGGGCTTCTCTAAGATCGACAGATTTGTATTCGGTATGTATGGGTAAGCGAGGAAGTTTTTTTAACTGTCACGCTGCCGGCACCGCGAGAAGTTGCAATTACAATTAATAACTAAAATGAACATTTGGAGCAGGGCCTCTTAAAGTATAATTTTTCATATTTACTTGCACTATATCCATTTAAAATACGCTTGTACATGTATTCAGTAGCTACATCTGAAAAACTGCATAATTTTTTTCGTTTTTGGGATTTCCGTTGGCGTTGACCAATCATTTTTTGCAACAGCAAAAAGACCAATGACAAGTGTGTATTTTGAACGGACTGTTTTGTGCCATGCATTTGAATGTGAAAATTGACTTCTCTAGCAAAGCTGCTGGGTTGCAACCATTTTGTAACAAAATTCGAAAGAATTGTGTTAGAGAACTAAATATAAAGCTGGAAACGCTGGTACCATTTGGCATCTTAAAAATTCTACAAAAAACCTACAAAATTCATTAAAACAATAATTGCACGAGAAGAATATGGTAAGTTTTGTTCTTTCGTACTCGCCTAATACATCTACTAATTTCGTTTAATCTTGTAAAATTCATTGTCTATGAACACAGGTAGATAAAGACACTTTAAACTCATGTGGAGACACTTAAAACTCATGGAGACACTGAGATTCATATGGAGACACTCAAGACTCATATGGAGACACTGAGACTCACAAGGAGACACTTGAGACTCATATGGAGACACTTGAGACTCATATGAAGACACTGAGAGACTCATATGGAGACACTTGAGACTCATATGGAGACGCTGAGATTCATATGGCAGACACTGAGAGACTCATATGGAGATACTGAGAGACTCCTATGGAGACCCTGAGAGATTCATATGGAGACACTTGAGACTCATATGGAGACGCTGAGAGACTCACATGGAGACACTTAAGACTCATATGAAGACACTGAGATTCATATGGCAGACACTGAGAGACTCATATGGAGATACTGAGAGACTCCTATGGAGACCCTGAGAGATTCATATGGAGACACTTGAGACTCATATAGAGACACTGAGGCTCATATCGAGACACTGAGATTCATATGGAGGCACTGAGAGACTCGTATGGAGACACTGAGATTCATATGGAGACATTGAGACACTGGAGAACTTCTTGAGTCCAATTCAATCCTACATATGTTAAATTACATGGTACTAAAGCAAATCTATTATCTCTTTATTAACGTGGCTTGCATGCATGTACAACTGTCGATCAGACTTCCAAAGCATCTACGACAGCAAGCGCTGGCAAGGACGGCAGCAAGCGGCCGGTAGCCAGTCTGCTCCAAGCCCACCAAGTGGCCAGTCTGGTTGCGGACCCTCTCGGCCCGTTGAAAGCCGAAGCCGCCGCCATGGCCGCCTCAGTGTCCGCTCCCATTGGCGACCCGTCGCAGGAGGACAGCAAAGGCGACAGTCTCTGTTCTCGATGCCTATTCGTGTTCAGCCTGCTTCTAATAGCCATGGCCTTTCCATTCTCCTTGATTTTCTGTCTCCGCGTTGTGACAGACTACGAGAGGGCGGTAGTGTTTCGCTTAGGCCGCGTGCTCGGTCAAGACGGCAAGGGTCCCGGGCTGTTCTTCGTGGTGCCCTGCTGCGATCTGGTGCGAAAAGTCGACCTGCGCACCGTGACGTTCGACGTGCCACCACAGGAGGTGCTCACGAAGGACTCCGTGACGGTGGCAGTCGATGCCGTGGTGTTCTATCGGATCTTCAGTCCGGTAGTGAGCGTCACCAATGTTGAGGACGCCGACCGATCAACCCGGCTGCTGGCTCAGACAACGCTGAGAAACGTTTTGGGAACAAAGAATCTGTCGGAGATCCTGTCCGAGCGAGAGGGCATCAGCGGCATGATGCAGGTCGGCTGGTGACTTCTGGGCTAGTGGCTTTCTTAGAAATTTGATGACGCACCTAATCTGTTAATGTGGCACCAACCTGTGAATGTGGCACCAAATCTGTTAATGTGGCACCAACCTGTGAATGTGGCACCAAATCTGTTAATGTGGCACCAACCTGTGAATGTGGCACCAAATCTGTTAATGTGGCACCAACCTGTGAATGTGGCACCAAATCTGTTAATGTGGCACCAAATCTGTGAATGTGGCATCAAATCTGTGAATGTGGCACCAAATCTGTGAATGTGGCACCAAATCTGTGAATGTGGCACCAAATCTGTGAATGTGGCATCAAATCTGTGAATTTGGCACCAAATCTGTGAATGTGGCACCAAATCTGTTAATATGGCACCAACCTGTGAATGTTGCACAAAATCTGTGAATGTAGCATCAAATCTGTGAATGTGGCACCAAATCTGTGAATGTGGCATCAAATCTGTGAATGTGGCACCAAATCTGTGAATGTGGCACCAAATCTGTTAATATGGCACCAACCTGTGAATGTGGCACCAAATCTGTGAACTTGGCATTCAATCTGTGAATTTGGCACTAAATCTGTGAACTTGGCATTCAATCTGTAAATTTGGCACCAGATTTATTACAACATTCATCCCTGCAATCCAGGAGTGCCTCGACCTGGCCACGGACCCGTGGGGCGTCAAGGTGGAGCGGGTGGAGATCAAGGATGTCCGCCTGCCAGTCGTGCTGCAGCGCGCGATGGCGGCCGAAGCGGAAGCGGCCAGGGAGGCGCGGGCGAAGGTGATCATGGCCGAGGGTGAGCAGCGAGCGTCCAAGGCTCTGCGCGACGCGGCAGCCGTGATTGAGCAGTCGCCGTTTGCTCTGCAGCTGCGCTATCTGCAGACTCTGAGCGCCATCTCTGCCGAGAAGAACTCAACCATCATTTTCCCGCTGCCAATGGAGGTTCTGGCTCACTTTGGCAGCGGTGGAGGCGGCTGCGGCGGTGCCCAAAAAACTGTCGAGAAGAAAGAGTGAGCTCAGCGAAACTGTACGGGTCTTGTGGTGGTAGAAGCGGGACTGGAGCTGCAAACTTTGATTTTATTTTGTAAACCAATCGCGACAAATAAGTCCGAAAATGCGCGCTCGATTATTGCGATTCAGAATATTTTTATTGTCAATGTCAATTTGGTTTTAATATTGAAACATGTGTTGATGTTGAAGTGTGGGGAATGTGAAGTGCGGGGAATGTGAAGTGCGGGGAATGTGAAGTGTGGGGAATGTGATTTGTGGGGAATGTGAAGTGCGGGGAATGTGAAGTGTGGGGAATGTGAAGTGCGGGGAATGTGAAGTGTGGGGAATGTGAAGTGTGGGGAATGTGAAGTGTAGGGAATGTGATTTGTGGGGAATGTGAAGTGTGGGGAATGTGATTTGTGGGGAATGTGAAGTGCGGGGAATGTGAAGTGTAGGGAATGTGATTTGTGGGGAATGTGAAGTGCGGGGAATGTGATTTGTGGGGAATGTGAAGTGTGGGGAATGTGATTTGTGGGGAATGTGAAGTGTAGGGAATGTGATTTGTGGGGAATGTGAAGTGTGGGGAATGTGATTTGTGGGGAATGTGAAGTGCGGGGAATGTGAAGTGCGGGGAATGTGAAATGCGGGGAATATGAATCGTGGGGAATGTGAAGTGTGGTAAATGTGAAGTGCGGGGAATGTGAAGTGGGGAATGTGAAGTCCGGGGAAATTTGAAAAATCACCACAGACAAAGCTAAATTTCACTATTAGTCAAACACAGAAACCTTTTATTTATTTCTAACAGCACTCTGCACTGGAATCTAATGATTTTGATTGTGTACAGCAGAGTATTTTTGCAAGTACTGATAAATGTACTACAAGCTGTATATCTGGTATTCGTAAATTTTTAAACCAAATAAACTCACCCACTTAGAATTAGAATTCTGTACTGTAATGCTGCTTTTGATGCTTTATTGAAGAATACTATTTTAGTGATAGCTCTACTAAAGAATCACCTGTCTTTTGAGCACGGCGGTGTAAAAGGTAAATGCAATATGTTTTTCGCATAAATTAAATATATAAATCCAGCTCACACACAGGCATCTACATGCATCTGCATGTAGGAGAGTACATGTATCTCTATTGCGTAAAGAGTAATGCCTATTTTTCATAGTATATTGACCATTGCTGAGATGCCAATGGTCAATTGGGAGTTGTTGGTTGGCCAAGAAACAAAGGGAGAGTGAGGGGTAAATAAAGGCTTTGGTTATCTTAGCTTAGGAAACAAACAATAATGTGTAGAAGGTCAACAGTCACGAGTAGATCATTCGTTCTTTTATTCCTTTCTTTATTGTCTCCCCAATGGGGGCGCAGATTGCTAGTCCCTCTATACTAAAAAAGATTTTTCGATATCTTCTTATCGAATCTTACTAATTACTTAGTAATTTTTGTTGTAACTTGCTCCTATGATATTCCGTCTACCTTTTTGTCACGTGACTTCACTTTCAATTATAGTGATATCATTCTAATTAAATTAATTGGTTGCACTGAACCCAAGGTTAATTAGCACCTGGTCCGCAATTACTCGTAAATGTATTGTAAATAATCAACTTAACGCAAGATACACGTAGCTTTGGAATTTTACGACTTAACGAATCAGTTGAGTTTGTACAATTATTTTGTTTAAGAAATTTGCAACACAGTGAAGGGAGTGCTTTCATTGTGCACTTCTCTTCTCTAGAAAAATCGATTAAAAGGCTAGGCAGCTATGCTTTCTCCACCAAAACCATTTGATCGGCGAAAAATTTTAAAATGAGCTTTTTTGCTTTAATTAGGGCTCTCAGTTTAAAAAGCCAAACGTTGAAATGCTGTGTAACTCAGTCAGACAAATATTGAACGCGGAGCGCTCAAGTAGACTTGAGCACACTAAAGTTCTGAGTAGCAAAGCTACATGCAGCGATCGCATTTTGGCAAAACAAAATTTCAGTAATTCAGCCAGGAAGTTGGACCAGTGTGCAACGAAGCGGGTGTTAGGGTTCCCGCAGTCTGGGGCACCGAGTCCTGGCGTTTATGGTGCACTTCCGGATGAGCAGAGACCGGAGCAGTTGCTAATTGGAGCAATTATTCTCCAAGCTACAAAAGAGACAGTCAATATTCACTCAGGATGATGGGGTAGAAACCCATAACACTTTGTGGGCATTGTGGTGAGTTAGCGTGCAATATAGCTCCTTCAATATACTCGTAAATTTATTTGCAGCCAAGGCACATCCGCATACATGTATGCGAATTATGGTTTTTTTTAATTTGACAGCATATGCCAGGCTGGGAAAAAGCAAGCATAGAGGTAAAGCATAAGCATGCATGTATTTCCTACCGATAAGCAGGGCCGGCTTGTGGCTTGCAAGTGTACATTTACAAGCGTATGACATAGTGCATGAATCTATACACTCGAATAGCCCACAGAAAAACAGCCTGCTGTTATAACAAATAAAAAACGAGTAATAAATAATCGTAATAACAAAAATTGCAACTCAAAAATAGATTTCCGATTAGCTATGATGACTTGCATGGGCTAATTTTACTTCCAATAATTTAAAGCGTTCAAATTAGAGAAAGTTATAAAAATGTTTCAATAAATTGAACGCAAAGAAAATTCTATAACAATTTTAAACGGCAGAGTTAGGGGAACTACGAACAAAGAAGAATTATAATAAGAAAGTCCTTCAGAAAATCTCTCGGCAGACGCGATAATTGCACTTTTATAGTCTATGGTCACGGCCCCAGTGGCAGCCGCTGTCATGGTGGGCTAAATTTTCACCACTTGGTATTGGAATCATGCCAGCCGCCTGCTGTGCTGGCGACTGCGGGGTCACGTGATGTGACAGCGGAATTTCCGCAGGCCGCTCCAGCGGCTGCCAGGGCTTTGTGGCAGGACCTGGTGCGATAGCGAATCATCGGGGTACACTACTGTGCCATTGAAATAAGTAGTGCACGAAAATTTTAAGCATCCAGAAAGTTTTATTTGACAAATATCTAATAACTGATGGATAAACATCTGATACATGTAGTTAAAAGAACTATCTGTCTGTCTGTCTGTCTGTCTGCCTGTCTGTCTGTCTGTCTGTCTGTCTGCCTGCCTGTCTGTCTGTCTGTCTGTCTGTCTGTCTGTCTGTCTGTCTGTCTGTCTGTCTGCCTGCCTGTCTGTCTGTCTGTCTGTCTGTCTGTCTGCCTGTCTGTCTGTCTGTCTGTCTGTCTGTCTGTCTGTCTGTCTGTCTGTCTGTCTGTCTGTCTGTCTGTCTGTCTGTCTGTCTGTCTGTCTGTCTGTCTGCCTGCCTGTCTGTCTGTCTGTCTGTCTGTCTGTCTGCCTGCCTGTCTGTCTGTCTGTCTGTCTGTCTGTCTGTCTGCCTGTCTGTCTGTCTGTCTGTCTGTCTGTCTGTCTGCCTGTCTGTCTGTCTGTCTGTCTTTCTGTGTGTCTCAAAGATGCAAAAGTGTGTCTCAATGATGCAGCAGTGTGTCTCAATGATGCAACAGTGTGTCTCAGTTATCTAACAGTGTGTCTCAGTTATCTAACAGTGTGTCTCAGTTATCTAACAGTGTGTCTCAGTTATCTAACAGTGTGTCTCAGTTATCTAACAGTGTGTCTCAGTTATCTAACAGTGTGTCTCAGTTATCTAACAGTGTGTCTCAGTTATCTAACAGTGTGTCTCAGTTATCTAACAGTGTGTCTCAGTTATCTAACAGTGTGTCTCAGGAATGCTACAGTGTATCTCTATAAGTTCTGCGTCATATAAAGCTGATGGGGTCTGGTGTCACCTCTGCCGATTCGTCCAACGAATCGCAGGTCAGCGTATCGAGCCACCTAAGACTCCATCCAGGTCACTTGATTCCTCAGCTTAGCGGAGCTGTTAATCTCATTCCCGACGCTCAGAGTCACCCTGGTACCGTCTGGCACGGACCCGAGGGCGAAAACTTTGAAACTCGTTCGGTAATTTTTTGTTCAAACGCCAATGTGAGGGCAGAGCGGTGTAGATGAAGCCGGGATTGCCAGTTCTAACAAATCCGCATGAAGTTTTGAATTCGCAGCTCAACTGGTCATTTCTACTCTCGTAAAAATCAGCCAATTCAGCTGATTTTTTAAACTTTTCAGGAAATTAAGATAAAAGAATAGAAAACTTGGATTGAAACATCTTTGAATAATTATAAAAATGAGATCTTCGAAACAAATTACAAGGATTTCCAAGAATCAAAAACGGCCAGGATTTCCAAGAATTAAAGGAGATGATCGGAATTTCCAAGAATTAAAGGAGACGATCGGAATTTCCAAGAATTAAAGGAGACGATCGGAATTTCCAAGAATTAAAGGAGACGATCGGAATTTCCAAGAATTAAAGGAGACGATCGGGATTTCCAAGAATTAAAGGAGACGCTTAGGATTTCCAAGAATTAAAGGAGACGATCGGGATTTCCAAGAATTAAAGGAGACGCTTAGGATTTCCAAGAATTAAAGGAGACGATCAGGATTTCCAAGAATTAAAGGAGACGATCGGGATTTCCAAGAATTAAAGGAGACGCTTAGGATTTCCAAGAATTAAAGGAGACGCTTAGGATTTCCAAGAATTAAATATCTGCGGCTATATCTGTTTGCTATATTTATATGCATTTTTGGCTTCCAAATGTGCTCCAGTAAAATTTCACAGCCATATATTTTCCATGTGTTTTCAGTAGCTGATGGAAACATCAAAAGACAGTGTTCGCTTCTATATCTTTATGTGCATGCAACTTGGTTGCAAAGTGACTGAGACTCACACCGATCTGGTGAATGTTTTAGCTGACTCTGCTCCATCATTTGACACGGTTGCCCGCTGGCTGCGCCATTTCTTGGAAGGCTGGGACAGCTTCAACGACGAACCGAGGTCTGGCCGACCCCGGACATCTGTGACCGAAGATGTCGTGGCCCATGCCGATGCAATAATTCGTGAGGATTGGAGCATTATGCTGAGATTCATTGCCTATGAGCTTGGTGTCAGCTATGGAAGTGCCCATAAAATCATGCATGAGCAACTGGGCCGCACAAAGACCTGCGCTCGGTGGGTACCCCATCTTCTCACTCCGGAGCAGCAAGCAGAGAGGGTGCGCATCTGTCGCTTGTGGCTGCAAATGTTTGAGCCCCACGGCCCACGACAACTGTCGGATGTCATCACAGGAGACGAATGTTGGATCTCCTTCTTTACCATGAAGGATAAGCAGTCCAACATGGTCTGGCTAGCAGAAGATGAGCCAAGGCCTGAGGTGCTGAAGACCGGATTCCGCAGTCCGAAGCGGATGTTCACCATTTTTTTCAACTCTCAGGGTGTTGTAGCGGTGAACATCCTTCCAGCGGGTGCCACAGTGACTGCCAGGTACTACACAGACACTGTTCTGCCAGGCGTGCTGCAGGAGCGGCAGGAACGTGCGCGAACCAGGCATGGACCTCGACTCCTGCTGCACCATGACAATGCGGCACCGCACAGAGCGGCCTCAACCATGGCGTACCTGGAGCAGCAGGGGGTCCGGCTGCTGCCCCATCCACCCTACTCTCTAGACCTAGCACCGTGCGACTTTTGGCTGTTCCCGAGGATCAAATCCGTCATTTCTGGGAGGCCGTTTTCACGCATGCAAGACCTTGCCCAAGCGGTAAATTCAGCTCTACAGGGTATACCAACTTCGGAGTACCATGACTGCTTTCAGACATGGTGCACACGGATGCGACGGTGCATAGATAGTGGTGGAAAGTACTTTAAGGGAATGTGACACTGATTAGACGCCTCGGCTGCTGTAGCACAGAGTTGTGAGGTCACTTGCAGAACTTTTTGATCACCCCTCGTAAAGGAGATGATCGGAATTTCCAAGAATTAAAGGAGACGCTTAGGACTTCCAAGAATTAAAGGAGATGATTAGGATTTCCAAGAATTAAAGGAGACGATTAGGATTTCCAAGAATTAAAGGAGACGCTTAGGACTTCCAAGAATTAAAGGAGATGATTAGGATTTCCAAGAATTAAAGGAGACGATTAGGATTTCCAAGAATTAAAGGAGACGCTTAGGATTTCCAAGAATTAAAGGAGACGCTTAGGATTTCCAAGAATTAAAGGAGACGATTAGGATTTCCAAGAATTAAAGGAGATGATTAGGACTTCCAAGAATTAAAGGAGATGATTAGGACTTCCAAGAATTAAAGGAGATGATTAGGATTTCCAAGAATTAAAGGAGACGATTAGGACTTCCAAGAATTAAAGGAGACGATTAGGACTTCCAAGAATTAAAGGAGACGATTAGGATTTCCAAGAATTAAAGGAGATGATTAGGACTTCCAAGAATTAAAGGAGATGATTAGGATTTCCAAGAATTAAAGGAGATGATTAGGATTTCCAAGAATTAAAGGAGACGATTAGGACTTCCAAGAATTAAAGGAGACGATTAGGATTTCCAAGAATTAAAGGAGATGATTAGGATTTCCAAGAATTAAAGGAGACGATTAGGATTTCCAAGAATTAAAGGAGACGATTAGGATTTCCAAGAATTAAAGGAGATGATTAGGATTTCCAAGAATTAAAGGAGATGATTAGGATTTCCAAGAATTAAAGGAGACGCTTAGGATTTCCAAGAATTAAAGGAGACGATCGGGATTTCCAAGAATTAAAGGAGACGCTTAGGATTTCCAAGAATTAAAGGAGACGATTAGGATTTCCAAGAATTAAAGGAGACGCTTAGGATTTCCAAGAATTAAAGGAGACGATTAGGATTTCCAAGAATTAAAGGAGACGATTAGGATTTCCAAGAATTAAAGGAGATGATCAGGATTTCCAAGAATTAAAGGAGATGATCAGGATTTCCAAGAATTAAAGGAGATGATCGGAATTTCCAAGAATTAAAGGCGATTAGGATTTTCAGTTAGATAACTAAGATACGATCAGGATTTCTTAGAAGCAAGGATGATGAGAATATTGAAGAATCAAAAACGGCCAGGATTTCCGAGAAAAAAAGACGTTCAAATTTTCCAAGAATCGAATACAATCAGGATTTTCAGGAACCAGAGACGAAGCGGATTCCCTTTAGAAACACCAAAAAGATCATTATTTCATATTTCAATAGAAACAATTAAGACAATCAGAATTTTTAAAAGAAACAAAACGCGAGGATAAAAGTTGAGATTACTGGGATATTCAACTATAACGATTTCAGGAATCCGGGGATTGGAGTTTGCAACGAAAATTTATACATGTACATCAGAATAAAACCAGTCAACTTCCGAATACAGTATGTCTCACCATTTCCGCAAATCATGCTCCAAATAAATTTTACTGAAGCCAGTAAGTCGGCCACCATTTTGATTAAGATTCCGACTCAAGCAATGGGGATAATCCTGGGGAACTCGAAATTGTCGGGATGAGTTGGGAATCTAATAATTTGGGATCTGAAGCAGATTATATCTGAGCTTGGATTGAGAGATAATTCATGCAGCAAAAGCAAATGTGTAAAAGTTGTTAGAAAAAATCACTTTATTTAAATCAGGGCCAGCAATCATTGAGATTAAAATCTCATGGCGAGTCGAATTAAAAATCTGGTTAGTGACTTCGGCTAGTGAAGTCTCAGCAATCCAAATTTGAGTCTGACAGTTCTCCTACACTAATTGAATTCCATTAACTACTTCAACTACTAAAAAACACGCTCCCCGACATGATCCCCGACTCCCCTGGTGCCTGACAACTGGAAAATTTGTCACCTCTTTTGAGCATCCAAAGCATGCGGGATTGGTTATGTCTATGGCAAAATCTCTTTTAATCCTAATCTGAAGATCCTTTGAAACTCCACAATAGCAATTCGACCCGATCAGCGCTTCGTTTATTTCTCATCTTATCTCAACTCTCCTCTTCATCTTCTCTCCCATCCAACCTTATTCCTCACATCTATCATGATCGAGCTACACGTAGCTACTATAGATTCTTTATCTGGCTCTTTAGAATAAAAATTATTGCCGGCCCCCCTGTGATAGATTAGCGATCCAGTTTTTTTAGGGGGTCGAAATTCACACGAACGAAGCATCACGATACCGAAACATCGCAGATTGTAAAACTGCTGAGACATTGTTATGTTAATTTTTTTTTTCAATTTATTTGAGCATATGTCATACTACTGTATAAATTGTAAATCTTCATCAAATCATTTCGATCTTGTGGTATTTCTTCCAAACTTGGTCTATAAGTAAAAGTCTCCCGACAAATCCTGAATGAAGAGGAGAGGGAGTCGGGAGAGGGTGGTGTGGACAGACTTAAAAAGATTTGAATGAGGCCGGAGTGCAACTTGCCTGATCTGTGACCTGAGGAGTGCAAAGACGTGATCTGTTTCGCGTCAAATATTATTGTATATTGTGCATCGCATGCATCAAATATACACAGTGTTTACCCTTTGTTCGTGTTGCTCTGTTGCTGCACCGTAAGTTCTTTTTATTTTCTCTATATTTTTGGCCATACTATGCGTTTTTGTGGCCTATAAGCCAATCATTTCTTTGGCCCGGCCAAAGAACTGAAAAAGCATTGAACCATAGACAGACACAGCTGGGGCCCAGGGTCGCTTTCACAAGCCCTAAATTTTTCACAACGTCGCAAGACACAAACTTTCATAAGCTCTAAATTTCATAAACTCTAATTTTCACATCGTCGAAAAGTTGTGCACAGTATTTCATAAGCTCTAAATTTCACAAGACCTAAATTTCACAACGCCTAAAAACACTATGGAGATACAATCTTTCAGACGTGCTTTTAGGCGTTGTGAAATTTAGGTCTTGTGAAAGATTCTATCTCCATAGTGTTTTTAGGCGTTGTGAAATTTAGGTCTTGTGAAAGATTCTATCTCCATAGTGTTTTTAGGCGTTGTGAAATTTAGGTCTTGTGAAAGATTCTATCTCCATAGTGTTTTTAGGCGTTGTGAAATTTAGGTCTTGTGAAAGATTCTATCTCCATAGTGTTTTTAGGCGTTGTGAAATTTAGGTCTTGTGAAAGATTCTATCTCCATAGTGTTTTTAGGCGTTGTGAAATTTAGGTCTTGTGAAAGATTCTATCTCCATAGTGTTTTTAGGCGTTGTGATATTTAGGGTTTGTGAAATTTAGGGTTTGTGAAATTTAGGGCTTTTGAAATTCTGTGCATGCCTTTTAGGTGTTATGAAATTTAGGTCTTGTGAAATCTGCTGCATTGCTTATTTTCGACGTTGTGAAAATTAGGGTTTATGTAATATAGGTCTTATGAAAGGTTCTGGTTTCGACGTTGTGAAAATTAGGGTTTGTGAAACGACCCTCCCTCCAAGGACAACATGATAACTCAGGACCGGAAACGAGCCAATTCATGGCGAAAAAAGTGAGGTTCGTTTAAAAGCATTGTTCTATGGCCCATCCAAAGCTACGAAAGCGAAGAAATCTGAGCTGAAAATTGAGTTCTTCTCATGCACTTGCAATTGAGAGAGAGAAAACTTTTATTCTTGCTGAAACTAAATATCATGCCGAAAAAATGCAGCGTCATTTTCTGTTGTGCAAACTACAATAGTAACCGTGATCGGAATGTTGCAGTATTTTTGTTTCCTAAAGATGCAACTGAACGAGAGGCTTGGCGACTGTCTCTACTGAAAAATACTGAAGCTGAGTGGACAGTGAGCGAGCCTGGAGCAAACACTTCACTATTTATCATAGTCAGCTCTTTTCCCGTTCTGACTGTTATTTTCCTCTCTGTTTGTAGTTCAGATGAAGAAAGAATCGTAAATTTTTCTCGAGTTTCCTTATACATGTGCTGCATGTACAGCTTTCCCATTGTGTATTTTCACGACGTTTACTTTATGTGATAAAACTATTCAACATTTAAGAAAACCGACCCTGCACCCGCCTTCTGACTGCCTACGCTCGTATCAAAAAGTCAAATATGATAAGAGTTTACATTGGCAACTGAAAGCATGCGCATACGGATGGGCCATAGAACAATGGTAGATTGTATAGTATGCAACTGAGTTGAATAATGGCCAAAACTCGAGTGCGCGTAGCGCAAACTGCGGCTTTGTGGTCTATGGCCATTATTCAACGAAGTTGCATACTATACAAGTGCATTGTTCCCTTTTGTCTATGGTTTCCGGCATTCATACTTGCGGTAACAATTTAATTGTTTGTCGGCTTTTTTCGATTGTTGCCGGATTTCAGACGAATGTATTTGGCTATCAAAACAAGGAACAACAATAGCAACACGGCGAAAGTGTTTCATAGTCACAAAAAGTTCTTAAGAACAAACCGATCGAATCAATTGTTTTACTTTCCGTAAAAGTTGAATGTGCAGTTGTGGAACTGACCACCACAGAGGCTTCTCGGCAGGTCTTGGCCGCCCTCGGGTGCTTTCATCAGCTCGCCTCTATCAGACCCAGTTGTCACACTTTCGATGGTGGATTCCGCATCGTCGTCAATTTCCAGATCTTCGCTACCTAGCTCAGGCAGCCCGTTGGAACTGGACGACGCATCCAGGTTGTCCATCTCCAGAACGTAGCGCGTGCTCGACTCTCGGGTGACAAAAGCCAACTCGTCCGTGGAGAGTCCACATATTTCTCCGCCAGGAATGTTTGCGTAGCGAATCATAGCTACTTTTCCTATTTGCACTCCGAATAGGAGAATTAATTCAAGCTCAAAATCAACTTGAGAATTAACTCATGGCAGCCAGGCTAGCTGTCTTCACTGTCTTTTAAATTTGCCATAAACGATTAATTATCTCTACAACCCTTTCATTTAGAGAGCAACTAAATTTGCCATAGACGATTGATTATCTCTACAACCCTTTCAAAGCGCATTCCGGCAACAATCGCATTTCATACTCAGCATCCGCACTATGTCTGGGCCATAGACAAGGGAAGTCAAAAGGGTACAATAATGACATGTACCGATTTTTTTCGGCAGCAATTGCTCTACTAAGCTTCAGCCGCTACGCGGCTTCAGCTTACGCAATTGCTGCCGAAAAAAATCGGTATATATCGTTACATTGCGTCTGGGTAAAAGTATAATTACAATGCTTTTAAACGAGCCTCATACTTTTTTCGCCATTAATTGGCTCGTTTCCGGTCCTGAGTGATCAAGTTGTCCTTGGCCCAGCCGAGTGGGGAAGAAGTATATTCTTTCCGTTTCTTTCTATGGCCCAAAGTCCCTGGCTTCGAGCTTGCCTATAGGCCAAGGAGTTCTATAATTAGCAATAGCCCGGCCAAGTAACAATTAAGCTCTCGCCTCTCAGCCGGGAAATTCGGCCCAGAAAAGAGAAAAAGCGGAAAGAACTTATACTTATGCCACAATTAACCAGGGAACACATGGAGGCTGAAATGGAGACGAAACAGAAAAAGACGGAACTTGATTCTCGATTGGCCTTCATTGATTCCCATCAGTTTCTTCTAAATCTGTTGGAAAATAGGGGCTTTCTGCATCAAAACATTTCGAAGTTTTCGGGAACCTTTCCGCCTACGTTATTCAGCATTAAAACGAGACCAACATTGTCGAAATCGGTTTTGCTATTCCAATTTTTTTGCATAGCATCTATGGGTCTATCTGTATCTGTCTACCTGTCCCTACCTCTCCATGTCTCTACTTCTGTCTGTATCTACCTCTCTGTCCATCTCTACCTCTCTGTCTATCCGTCCCTACTTCTCTGTCTATCTGTATCTACCTCTGTCTATGTCTCTACCTCTCTGTCTGTCTCTATCTCTCTGTCTATGTCTCTACCTCTCTGTCTATGTCTCTACATCTCTGTCTGTCTCTATCTCTCTGTCTATGTCTCCACCTCTCTGTCTATGTCTCCACCTCTCTGTCTATGTCTCTACATCTCTGTCTGTCTCTACCTCTCTGTATCTACCTTTCTGTCTATGTCTCTACCTCTCTGTATCTACTTATCTATGTGACAGGTATTTCTCTACCTGTCTGTCGCCTATTTGTCCTCATGTCTGTTATTGTCTGTTTGTCTTTCAATTCCATATGTGCAAGGTACTTCGTAGAACATGAAGCATTAAAACAACCAGACAGTCCAAAATTGTTTATAATTTGATTCTAGCACTGCCACCACAAAACGGAAGCAAATAAAGGTTCAATGCACTTTTATATTTATTGGCCAGGCGTTTGTAATTTCTGTATTTAAACAAAATACAACAAAAGCATGTAGATTAATGGCACAGACATAGGGAATAACAGACCATATATGCGTACTAATTATAGTTACTGAATATTTTACACTTAAGCTGTTAAGTCTTGCCACGCAAGAAATGCTTTGATGACTTAACTGACTTAGACTATAGTAATTAGCATGAATCATTATACTAAACTTGCAAGTTCAATAAGATAGCTGTATTAAAGAAATGCAAAATAAATAAATATTTTATGTAAACTTGAGCAAGAATAATCTATTGGAGCACAAATTTGCAGTTAGCCTGTTCAGACATAGGAAATGCACCAGACATGCCACTGCACAAGGCATTGAAATTTTACACACTGAAGACTACCAGCATATACCAGACTATTGCGGACCAAAATCTCTAGCAATAGACAGTGAGTCTTATTCAGCTACAAAACACCACAATCTCACCCATTAGACAGTAGAATCTCAACCATTAGAACCTTGAATCTCACCCATTAGAACCTTAAATCTCACCCATTAGACAAATGGAATCTCACCTATTAGACACTAAGAATCTCACCAATTAGACACTAGAATCTCACCAATTAGACACTAAGAATCTCACCAATTAGACACTAAGAATCTCACCAATTAGACACTATAATCTCACCCATTAGACACTAAGAATCTCACCAATTAGACACTAAGAATCTCACCAATTAGACACTATAATCTCACCCATTAGTACCTTGAATCTCACTCATTAGACAAATGGAATCTCACCCATTAGACAAATGGAATCTCACCTATTAGGCATAGACACTAGAATCTCACCCATTAGACAAATGGAATCTCACCTATTAGGCATAGACACTAGAATCTCACCCAGTAGACAAATGGAATCTCACCTATTAGGCATAGACACTAGAATCTCACCCAGTAGACAAATGGAATCTCACTCATTAGACTCTAGAATCTCACCCATTAGACACCGGAATCTCACCCATTAGACACTAAGAATCTCATTAATTAGACACTAAGAATCTCATTAATTAGACACTAGAATCTCACCTACTAGTCACTAGAATCTCACCTATCAGACACTAGAATCTCACCCATTAGACACTAAGAATCTCACCCATTAGACACTAAGAATCTCATTAATTAGACACTAAGAATCTCACCTATCAGACACTAGAATCTCACCCATTAGACACCAGAATCTCACCCATAAAAACTACAAACATAAGAATCTCACGCAACAGTCTGCAAAAGCATGAGTAACCGCTAATTTAAAAGGTACAGCTGGTGTCAAAGAGAGGACAAACTTCTGAGCAGGCAGTCCAGACTCAAGCGCTGCTCAGGATCAGGCCTAATCAACCGCAGCACCAAATTGTACATGGAATCCAGCATCGCCTGCGGCTTATCGATGAGTCCACTCTCCAGCAGTCTCAGCTTCTCAGCCTCATCCTCGGCGCTATCCATGGAAGCTGGAATCCGTCTCCCAGCCGCCTCGATCAGGCACAGGCCAAGCGAGTAATTGTCAACCAGACGAGCATCCGGATGGCGCTGAAGGTCCAGCGCGTCCATCGGCATGAACCGGCCAGCGCCATCCTCCAGATTGTCAATATCGCGCCAGTCTCGGGCGTGTCCGAAATCGCCCAGCTTGAAAATCAGTCGGTCAACTCGCGATGCGGCCAGCCTGGCTAGGGAGGCGCGCCTCGCTAACGGCGCCAGACTCGGCGGCAGGCTGGCGCGCGGCGCCTTCAACAAGATATTGCCAGTGCTGCAGTCCAGATGCGCCAAGCCCTCGGAGTGCATAAACTCTAGGGCGCTGCCAATTTCCAAGCCTAATTGACGCTGGCGATGAGGCGGCAGGTGGCGACGCTGCTGAGGCGCTGACAGGCTGGTGAGCTGCTCGTCTGCCAGGTAGGAGGCCAGACAGAGGCCGTTGCAGAACTCCAGCTGGATGTACAGCCGGTCGAACTGGACCCAGCAGCCGTAGTAGGACACAATATTGGGATGGTGCTCGCTGAGACTGGCCATGGCCCACAGCTCCTGCGGATATGCGTATGTGAATTATATACCGATACGTATCGAAAATACAAATTAAATCAATAGTAGCCCAGTGGTCAAGCATGGAGCTTTGATGTCACATTAATTAACGGCCTTGATGGGCAACTCCCAATTCACACTGAAGTGTACATGCCTATAACGATAAATAAAGTTAGGGCCGCTGTACACTCCTATGTGAGTGTGTGCCTGCTCAGGGGAGTCGGCGGAATGGTCGCCTAAAGTGTGCCAGTGTGCACACAGCTCCGTTTCTCTAAATAACCACAAAACAAAATCCCCTGGCACTAATAACAATAAGAATTGACAAACAATGACAAATCCTCACCTGAATTCCTTCTCGAGTCTGCGCAGACGCGGTCGGGCCATCTCTATGCTTCCTAGTTTGAGCAGTTTTGATGCAGTAGATGCAGCCATCCAGCCGGTTGATAGCGGAGAACACGTAGCCAAAGGAGCCGCTGGCCAGCTGCCTCGTGTTGGCCAGGTCAGTCAAGTCGAATTCCTTCGACAGACGGTCCGAATTCAACAGTCGCTCGTCCACCACTCGACCCCAGCCGGAGCCGCTGTTGCTGGCGCCGACGGAGTTCGAACTGCTACTAACGGAGGCCGACGGATTGCCGCAGCTCAGCCGGCGTCGGCCGTCCGGAGTGCAGCGGTTGATGTTGGAACCGGACAGGCGGCTCAGCACGCCTGACTGTCTGTACATTCGGAGCTGAGCAGCTCGCAATGTCTGCAACAACTGATCGGAAGCAGACTGGTGCATTGTAGCTGGGGAGGGATGATGCTGCTGCGATGGCGCCACTTGCTGGTGATGCTGGGCCTGCTGAGCATGACTACGCGTCATCAGATACTTCGGCGGCGGCATCAGCAGAGCGTCGGGGTCGACCGGATTAGCGGGGGCGGCAGCGGCAACAGCTTTGCTATTGTTATTTTCGCTTTGTTGCTCGTCATCTTCGTCGAATGTTAAAACTCGATTAACGGCCAGATTGTTGCTTCCAGTTTGCTGCTGCTGCTGTTGCTGCTTTGAGTAGCCAAGCATGAGCATCTTAGCTGGCGCCGTCTGCAGCTGGTTATTACTAAATCGACGCAACCGTCTGGACAGCATATTTCGCTCCTCGGCGACAATTCTAAAGAACTGGTTGGCCTGTTCGCGAACCACCGGCAGGTCGCTGCTGCCGCTGCTGCCTCCCACGCTGCAGTCTCCGGCTCCGCCAGCCGCTCCGATGCCAAGCAAGGAGCCACTGCTAACAGACGATGGAGGCGTTGTTGGAGACGGAGTCGACAAACCGACAGGATTGTTGGCAGCAGCCACTGCCTGCTGATGCTGGGGCTTGACGCCAGCAGCCTCGCTAACAAGCGATGGTATTCGAGCTTGTCGAACTTGGCGATACCGAAGTCCCAGCGGTGTCGACAGGGCCGGATGATGCAACAGGTATTGAGAGTCCAGCTGCTGAGGCGGTGTTGCCGCATCGTCTGCAACACCTACAGCTGCCGCTGATGCCTCTGTAGCCTCTGTTGGTGCAATCGCTTGATCAGCGTCTGAGAGACAGCAGACCTCCATTTCCATGGAGCAGTGCTGAGATGTGTCATCAGATATGTCCATGTCTGAGTTGCTAGCATACAAAATCGTCCTCACTTTGCAATGAAAATGGCTGGAAAAGGTCAATTATATACTTTAACATTCCACTGTAATTTTACCTCAAAATCAATAAAAATACAAACATCTCTACCCTACCAATTACACTGCTAAGCTTAGCAGCCAGATGAATAGTAATAAACTATTATTACTATAATAAACTACATAAACAACTTATAAACAACATTTAATTACTTATAGTAATATTTCTTGCTAAATAATAAAAAATAATTAACATTCCTTTATCATTTATGCTCTTATCCATATAAATATAATGAATGGAATGCTTGAGCAACAAAAATATTTAATGCAATTTGACACTTAAACAAGTAGAGTTAATAAACAATCTTGACGATGTGCATGTTAACTTTAGTTGTATTTTTTATCTTGTCACAACTAGAAAATAAAAGTTTTTCTTTGTTGTGCTTATGTTTTGAATAATTTAAACATTAAAAAATGCATTCAGCTTGGTTTTTAAACAAGAAAAGCTACTTTTTATTGATGGCAACCACTTCCTAGTTTTTTTGGGATTATAGTTATTTTGGTAAAAAGACATTTGTTAACATTTGTTTGGGCAACAAGCAAAAGTCATTTTAGAATTCCAATTATAAGATCCTTGGTAATAATCATTTTAGAAAAAAATATCGAAAGTGAAAACTTAATTATTTTCTAATTTAAATGAAATTTTAGAAATAAATGAAATATAAAAATCAACAAAAAACTAAAAGCTAATATTATGAAATGCCTATCACTAAAATGACTATTAACTAAATAATTCATTTTTATAGTGTGTTTGTTATAGAAGCAAATTTACTACCAAAATGACTATTTGTTAATTATATCCATTTATTATACTAAGTGTGCAGGTGCCAGTTGATTTGGTAACAAGTTGCTTCTATGATAGACACAATTCACCTTTGGTGAAAAATGGAATATTTGGTGAGTTGGTCATTTTAGTGATAGGAGGCACTTCATAATATTAGTTTGTAGTTATTTCTATATTGTATATATCTTTAAAAAATGAGTAGAGCTCCCTATTTTGAAGAAAAAATTAAATTAACATATTGTTTCATTTTTTTGCAGATTGTTTCCCATTTCTTCCCAGAATATTCAGACATTTAAACCTAGACTAAAAGCTCTATGTTTATGAGGATCCTTATGAAATGAGAAAAGCAATAAGTCTATGGGGGTTTAGAAGTTACAATAAATATAAAAGACTGCAACTGTATGAAGTCAATAAACAAAATCAATTAAATCAATACTTTACTATTTTATAACAATCTAAACTTTTAGGCTTTATTTAACTTAAGATTGGCAAGATAATTTTATGCTAAAAACTAAAACAGCTATCATCAAAAGGTCTTCTTCAAAAGTCAAGAAAATGACTTTTGCTTATTACTAGAACAGTTGTCATTAAGACATTCTGTTACAAAAAATTATTAAAATAAATATACAATGTTAGTTTAGCAAGTCTAGCATATAGGCCAATATAAAAAATATATTATATTTTTAGTATAGGCCTAAGCCCTATAGGCTAGAATACTTAGTACATATCCAAAAAAATGAATAGTTATAAATGTATACCAAAAAAAATTTTGTGCATGCCTACTCTGAAATCTATGCTCATGTTGCAACAATAAATGACATTTTTTGCATTGTGACAATAAATACCTTTCTATATTATGTAAGGAATATTTTTTGGCAGATAATTTAGTTGCTTTTTTATCTTTGCCTATACTAGGTGCCTATCTATAGTGGGAAATTTATATGTACAAACATTTGTTTAAATGCTATGATACAAGCTTAAAAACTGGAAAGATTTGAATTTTTTATATACTATATGATCTAGAGTTTGGCCTAAGCACAACATGGAATAGGCCATGGTGTAGGATATCACTATTTTATTTTCCATAGAGGCAGATTTAGAATTATCTACATTATTTAAATCTAAATAGTGATTAATTTTTTAGCTATTACCAATCCTAGGTTAATCCATTTCTGCTGCTTTTCATCCACATTTAACCAATATATCCATTCTACATCTACATCTATTTCTGCCATCCGAATTTTACCTCTTAGCCTATTTCTATATTCTGCATTTTATCCACTGCATCTGGTCTATATCTGCATCCATATCCACATTTTATCTGGTACACTAAATTATTTCTAGATTGACATAATTTACAATAATAAAAATGCTTTGTATCTAATAATAATACTAACTAGGTATTTATAATAAAATAATTTATAAAAAACATTTAAAATAGACTATAGAGCCCTAGCTTTAGGTCTAGGCCTAGTTTTAAAAGTTTAAAAATTCATTAGGCCCTAACTTACTCCAAAGCTATTTCTTATTGTCAATATCAAAGGTTTTCTTTTTCTTTTCAAAAAGGCCCCTAATAAAAGTTATATAAAATAGGCTCTAGGGTAAGGCCTAGCCTATACTTGACTAGGGCCTAAGGCTAGACTAGGGCCTAAAGGTAAAGTTAAAAAAATAACAAAATCATTGTGACTTTTTTAAGTTGAAGTTTTAAGCTTCTAGTTTTAGACTAAAATGGAATTGACATTTTTATTATTTTAAACAATAAGCTTAATAAATATTTAAATTTCTCTGCACTAGGCCTTATTACCTATTTATTGCTTGGTCATTTTGTAGACTAGAAATGTTAATGGATAGACAAATAAATAGGCCCAATTCTTAAATAGTCAACATGACCATAAGGATAATGTAGGGCCTAGGCCCCCTGGATGCCTGTCAAAACGGCCACACGCGGAACGGCCACACGACAAAACGGCCACATAAAACAAAAAGGGTTGCAGATTGACTTTGTTCTATTTGTTATGTTAAGGAAGCTTTGTTATGTTAAAGCAGTAGCAGCTGAGCTGGGTGCTAGGAGGCAATTCAGACAAAACCATGGCATCGTCTCATTCTTCATGGCATTGTAGCAAGCTATAGAAATGGCTGCGTAGCAGCAGATATACAATAATTACCAATAACAGTTAATTCAAATAATTACAACTATAACAGCATACTATAAATAGCAACTCACCTTTCAGACAAAGTTGATTGTGCCATCTGCTGCAGCGATTGCAGCACAATGCATGCTGGCGAGGTCTGACTCTAAGTAGACACTTTGGACAACTGACGTCCATTGTTAAAAATGAAAAATGAAATGAAAAATTTCGCATCAAAGATAACTACTAACTGCCATAAGATATTTTGCGCTGTTGTTAAATTGTTATTTGAGTAAAGGTGGATGGTTGCAGCTCCTCTCTCTGCAACCATCCACCTTTATTCTTAATTGACCAGTGCCTTGGCCCCCATGTATGTATGCCACCCCCCCCCCCGATTGTTCATCATTTATCTTTCTACTTAAATGTACATTCAACCCTCCACTTCTCTTATCTCTTATTATTACAAATTATTACATCGTGTGGCCGTTTTGATGGTGTGGCCATTTTGTCGTGTGGCCATTCCACATGTGGCCATTTTGACGGCACCCTGGCCCCCTATATAAAAGCACATATTAATATTTGTCAGACTTAAAGAAGTGCCAAGCCAATAAAAACACACCAAGACCATTAAAATATTGCCTTTTCTTACTATTCTGTTTGTTGTCTAAAGCAAAAAAGCATAGGGCCTAGGCCTACTGTGGTGACTCGCCTTTGACTGGCTGTGAGCTGTGACCTGTGAGTAGGCCCTACTATACTAGGCCTACTTATGCGATACTCCTTCGTCCTTAATAGGTTTTAGTCACAAGCGAACTAGGGCTGGGTTCGTCCAGAGCTAGGTCTACTAAAAGCTCTAGGGCAATAACTAGGCCTACTAACATGACAAAAGTTGAGAATAGGCTATCTACTATCTAGGCCTAGGAGGTTACTCTCGTAATAAAAATCGCATTAAATAAATAAATATACAACAAAATCTACGAACACAACGAAGCCTTTACCATATATATTTTCCACTATGTAGACTAAACTACTTGTCTGCATCGTACGTAATGACATGCATTTGACCGTACTGTACAGATGTAGGCCCTATAGTATTATTATAACTAGAAACAATTATGTACGGCTGTGTCACGCACGTGCAGATATTTAACTAATTTAAAAAAGTCTCAAACTAAAACAAAATAGACGTCAAAGTCAGCTTTTTTATAAGATATAAAATATGATAATCAAATTATTTTTTTTATTTACAAAACAAGTATTCATATACCTTTCTTGTACATCATGCTATCCATGGTAACAGCTAGCTTCCCCTTTCTTTACTTTAAGATTTGGATAAATGTAAGAAACAAGAAGCAATAACGAATGTAGGCAATTAATGCAGCAATTAATAAATACTATAATATCAATAACAATATGTTATTACATAATACATGCAGTTTCATCGTCTAAATTTTGTAATGTTTGCATATATGGCGTATTTTATAGACAATTGTTACGTGAAGGTGCAGGTGATCAGGTGATGGGATCTGCACTGGCCCACAAACACGTGAAAGTTTGAAATCCCTAGACTGATATGGACTCAAAAGAATGTGAATTAATTTATTGTGATTGTAAAGTGAGTCTATTTCACATACTAGAAAATTTGGATTTTTATTAGGTTTCTTTCTACGAGCGTACATGTAGATCTCTGTCATGCTTCCGGAAGTTCTTTGTTTACAGTACCGCTCGACGCTCGAAGCTAGTTTAGCTAAGCACAAGCACAGTAGGTACTACGTGCTGTAGATCATTATATGAGCGTCTATATCATATGTGTGCTGCATGCAAATACATATATGCATGTAAGTATTCAATTCCTTCTCTCTTGTCCCATAATTTTTACATGTTCTTCAATCGCTACAATTTCAATTTATACACGTACACGTGATATGGCCGTTCCAGCAGGATGATTGATAGAAAAATTATTTGATAGTGTAGAGAGAGGGACTGCACACTGTTTTTTTTCAGATCAGAGTATAAGGCGTAATTGGCTATAGCAAAAGTACATATGTTACACATGTATTTTGCGCCTTCCAGTGTTGGCGCCCTCGCGGAGCCCCCCGTTGTTGGCGCCCCCAGTGCTGGCGCCCCCGGTGCTGGCGCCCTCGGTGCTGGCGCCCCCGGTGCTGGCGCCCTCGGTGCTGGCGCCCCCGGTGCGGCGCCCCTGAGTGAGAAACAAATAAAACTGATCAAATTTTATCTCTATAACCGATAGGCCACGCCTAAGGTATATACATGACGTAAAAACAAGTCTAACAGGCAATTCAAACGACCAGCGCTGTCTTTTGAATACCATGTACGAACAATGCATGCACACTATTATATACTAGCTTTACTCATATATGTAGGCAAACAAAATAGACGCGACAGACCGCTTGTCGAAGACAGCTGCATCTTGAGTAGTTCACGGAGTGAAGAGGGAGTGAGAGTGAGATGGGGATCTGTTTGAGAGGCAAACGCGCAAATTAAGGCTCCAGCAGGCGCTACCGCTGGAGGGAATTGCAGGGAATTGCAGTGGATTTAAATTTTCTTGGTCTCGGCCTACAAAACTTGTTCGTGAATTCTTTCTCCCAATTTTCCCATCGGATGCCTGCAGCCTGTGGGGATCCGGAATTCCCTGCCGTGTTTGCACACTTTTTCATTCCACGCCTCAGAGCTGCCGTCTGCGCGCGCTGACTTCCAGTCCTGATGGGTGGCACTTTGCTTAATCCAATCCGAGTCTTCGAAGGCGCGTTCTCGTTACACGGGACATCCGGGCCTTTCGAGTTCATCGATGCATGCAAATCGATTATTGGAGAGTAATTACTCGAGGGTGGCGAAGGGCAATTGCTCCGTAGGGAAATTTCTGCGAAGAAAATTGACTTCTTTTGAGCTTTTGGCAATTTTAACCAATGTTACTGGAACAATGTTCCTTAATGCGTGTAAATTTGTTGCATTTTCTACTAAAATTTACGTGTAGTGCGTTCTTTTTTCAAAGTATTTTTGTTATTTTGCTTGATTTTTGCTGCTGCAGGCTCTGAGTACAAAACCCCAATCTTCACACCATCTCCATTCTTCACACAATCCCCAATCTTCACACAATCTCCATTCTTCACACAATCCCCAATCTTCACACAACTCCTAATCCTCACACAACTCCTAATCCTCACACAATCCCTAATCCTCACACAACTCCTAATCTTCACACAATCCCTAATCCTCACACAACTCCTAATCTTCACACAATCCCTAATCCTCACACAACTCCTAATCCTCACCCAATTCACAATCTTCACACAATTCACAATCTTCACACAGTCCCCAGTCTTCATACAATCCCAATCTTCACACATTCCTCAATCTTCACACAACCCCCAATCTTCACACAATCCCCAATCTTCACACAATCCCCAATCTTCACACAATCCCCAATCTTCACACAATTCCCAATCTTCACACAATTCCCAATCTTCACACAATTCCCAATCTTCACCCAATTCCCAATCTTCACACAATTCCCAATCTTCACCCAATTCCCAATCTTCACACAATTCCCAATCTTTACACAGTCCCCAGTCTTCACGCAATCCCAATCTTCACACAGTTCCCAGTCTTCACACAATCCCAATCTTCACCCAATTCCCAATCTTCACACAATTCCCAATCTTCACCCAATTCCCAATCTTCACACAATTCCCAATCTTTACACAGTCCCCAGTCTTCACGCAATCCCAATCTTCACACAGTTCCCAGTCTTCACACAATCCCAATCTTCATACAATCCCCACTCTTCACACAATTCCCAATCCTCACATAATTCCCAATCTTCACACAATCCCCAATCTTCACACAATCCCCAATCTTCACATAATTCCCAATCTTCACACAATCCCCAATCTTCACATAATTTCCAATCTTCACACAATCCCCAATCTTCACATAATTCCCAATCTTCACACAATCCCCACTCTTCACCTCGTGACGTCATGAGTAAAGCGGTTTTGAATCGCAATGTCCAAATTCTTTTGAAGTCCGTACAGTCTGAGAGTGCAATGCAATGAAGAAGCGCGGATGCAGTGTATATTATTAGTAGGAGCGTAAATATCAAATATTGATAATTAAAAATGAAGGAACTCAGTGCTTCTCTGATCCGGCAGTTAGTAACGCAACAATATTAATTACAGTACTCTTGAAATAACCGCTTTCCTGATTACTTGCTTCTTGTTTATAAACAAATAATATATTGTAACAATAGCATCTGTTCGCTTAACTTTATAAATACAATAAGCCCGTAGTTTCCTAATGACCTGATTGCTTCTTTACGGTTGCTATGAGCGCAGTGAGCACATGTAGATTTGAATGGGGAATTTTTTTGTGCGAAATACAACAATTTTTCAACACTTCAGTTTTAGCGCCATCAGCTCAGATCCTGCAGCTTTGGCGCCATCAACTCAGATTCTTCAGTTTTAGCGCCATTACCTCAGATCCTTCCGTTTTGGCAATTTTGGTGCCATCAGCTCAGATCCTTCAGCTTTGGCGCCATCAGCTCAGATTCTTCAGCTTTGGCGCCATCAGCTCAGATTCTTCAGCTTGGGTGCCATCGCCTCAGATGCTTCAGTTTTGGCGCCATCAGCTCAGATCCTTCAGTTTTGGTTCCATCAGCCCAGATCTTTCAGTTTTGGCGCCATCACCTCAGTTCTTCAGTTTTGGTTCCATCAGCCCAGATCTTTCAGTTTTGGCGCCATCACCTCAGTTCTTCACTTTTTGGTGCCATCACCTCAGATCCTTCAGTTTTGGCGCCATTGCCTCAGATCCTTCAGTTTTGGCGCCATCACCTCATTTCTTCAGTTTTGGTGCCATCACCTCAGATCCTTCAGTTTAGTCGCCATTGCCTCAGATCCTTCAGTTTTGGCGCCATTGCCTCAGATCCTTCAGTTTAGGCGCTATCATCTCAGATGTCCGGAGCTGGAGCCAACACCTCTCGGTTGCTTCAGCTACAATGGACACCCAGTGCCAGCCACCGTCACAAGAAGCAGTCAAGTCTCTGGCAGTCGTCTTGAGGTGCACATTACAACAATATTGTAAAGCAGTTCGATAACTTCTACAATGCAGACAAAAGTCAAGCCAACCCAGATTGACAGCAGGCCGCCGATCTGACTCAGCAGCGAGGTGAGCGAGATCACCGCTTTCTCTTCGATTCTTTCAATATCGAAATTCGATTTGCCTCGATTGATTAAAATCTCGATGAAGTTGTTCTGCACATAGTCAATCTCCCGCAGCATCCTGTTGGCTTCAGTCTGGTTGGTCTGAGCCATTCGGTAGACTGGCTCATACAACCTCTTCAGATCCTGATAGATTGGCTCCAGGTACGACGCTGAGCTCCTACGCACCTGTCGACTTTCGATTCGAGATTTAATTGCAGCGAAATCGTTGACAAATTCGTACAGGTAGGCCTTGGTCGGCCAGTTTGTAGTGCTGATTGTCGTGTCGTAGCTGTAGAATGTGCACGGCGTGAAGCACTTGTCGATGGTGACCTCGTCGGCTTTGATGAATACCTCCATGTTGCAGGTGACTCGACTTAGGAAGGCTTTGAACTCCGCGTCGCTGATGAAGCTGGGCAGCTGGATGCTGTCGGTCTGGACGCCGTAGAATTTGGCGAGCCTGTGCCGAGTTTCACTGGTGAGCGAGTTGGACAGCACGGTGGCGTTCTTAACCAAGGAGAACTGCGGGTCCGGGATGCGACCGCAGTAGTCGGCTTTGCTGTGCTGCAGCGAGTCGGGCAAGGGGATGGTGCTGTCCAGGCAGCCGCACTGCCTGTGGATTTGCTCGTGAAGAAGCTGCAAGGCCAGTCAAAGTGGTAAAAATCGATATAATGGCTGCACATGTGCATTAACGTTGTGAATTGAATTGTGTAGCAAACCTTAAAAATGTAGTTTGTCACAGGGACCTTTGAGCATTAATCAAGTCGGCCCTGAGAATGCACACGCACACGGAATTTCACATGGATATGTCGTAAGGCATGTCCTTTGGGGGGGGGGGGGTCGATTCTAAACTACAGGTCGTAATTAGCTCGTGAGGGGCCAACCAACCCCTATAGAATCAAGAGTAAATTTTAAGAGCTAGGAGGCTCCTTAAGGACGTTAGGAGACTCCTGGGTGAATTTAGGAGAACTCATTGAGGTCCGTGGCATGCTATAGAATCTATAGCTCAGTTGTTATAAATTTGTACTAAACGCACCAAAGAGAACCTCTTTGCGTGCAGAGACGGCTCTCACAAATGATATTTTTTGAGCAATTTGCATTTTTACTCCTGAGATTCAATCCTTAAAGTTAGGATTGTGATATAGCACACAATTCTCTATCATCCTAAAACGTTTGCGCAACACTTCTTGAACACACCCCCACTCCTAGGCTGCACTCCTTGCAAGAACTCCTGGCTCCTAACTCTTAACTCCTGAAATCTATAGCACACAAAAGTCAATCACTCCTTGTCAAGAGTACTCTTGAGTCCTAGCTCCTAAACTCCTGATTCTATAGCACGGGCCCCAGAATTGCCGTCAGCGTTGGTTGTTAGACAGCTACTAGCAAAACAGCACTTGAGTGACGAACCGCACATCGACTCGACCCAGAGCTCAAGCAGTCATCTATAGCCCCCAGAAAAAGATAGGATAACCTACATATAGTGAAAATACTATTGCAATTAAAGTGCTCGCCAAGCCCGCCAAGAGACTTTGGGTAGTGCCGGAAAAAAGAAAGAGTTTTTTATTAGCCTTGACTTAGATTGGATTTTCACTATATACTCTAACTCGTATTATTTTTATACGGCTACTGGCTGCTGCCTTCGCCCACTATATATGATTCCCTCTCGAATGAAAAGTTTCACTTGCCCGGGCAACATACGGAATTCTGCAAAGAGATCGTCTCGAGAGTCTTGCCGCATGTTTTCAAGAGAAGAGAAGAGAGTGGATTCGGAGAGTTGGAGAGTACGAGCTAAGAGTTGAAATGCTGCGCGCTACTCAACGGCCGGGGGTCACGGCGATAACCGACTTGCTAATTCAATTTTTTTTATTTTACAGAAAATCTGAGCATTCCAGATATTGAGCAGCACAACCGTTGGCCTTGGTTGTGCGTGCTGCTGAGGAGAGATATGGAAATTTGAAGTATGACCATATTGGCCTGTATTGATTTAGCTCTAGTGAAGTATATACCTTTGAAAATACCCCATTTTCAAAGCACGATTTTTTTACAGCCACAAATGTCCAGTCTAGAAAGAGAGCATGTGGTGCTGAACCTTGTTGAGTATCTGCTTGTGAGTTCGTTAATCGGGGGGGCGGTGTTTCACAAGCTCAAATCTTCACAATATTGGATCTTCACAAGCTCGAATCCTCACAAGCTCGAATCTTCACAAGATTGGATCTTCACAATATTGGATCTTCACAAGCTCGAATCCTCACAAGCTCGAATCTTCACAAGATTGGATCTTCACAAGCTCAAATCTTCACAAGCTCAAACTTTACAAGATCGAATCCTCACAAGCTCGAATCCTCACAAGCTCGAATCTTCACAAGCTCGAATCTTCACAAGCTCGAATATTCACAATATTGGATCTTCACAAGCTCGAATCCTTACAAGCTCGAATCTTCACAATACTGGATCTTCACAAGCTCGAAACTTCACAAGCTCGAATCTTCACAAGATTGGATCTTCACAAGATTGGATCCTCACAAGCTCGAATCTTCACAATATTGGATCTTCACAAGCTCGAATCCTCACAAGCTCGAATCCTCACAAGCTCGAATCCTCACAAGCTCGAATCCTCACAAGCTCGAATCTTCACAAGATTAGATCTTCACAAGCTCGAATCTTCACAAGCTCAAACTTCACATTCACAATCTTTATATTTCCCACTGTAGAAAAACCCTTGCTGCCTTTGATGCTCAAAGCGTCTGCCCAACATCCCTGAATACTGAAAGTTTGCCATGGGCAGCTCGCAGTCAAGTCGATGCCTTACCTTATTTTTGCACGCCTGGTAGCTGTACGTGAAATTGGTGCCGTTAAACTGCAACGTGGGCGGCACAGTCTCCGAGCAGCGTCCATGCGGCGGCTCCTTCATCATCCACTGCTTCGTGTCAAACCGAATCTCGGTCAGGCTGCCCGGCTTGATGTTGAGTCCCTCCTCCTGCACCTCGGGATAATTTCCCGCATTGTGCAGCTGAACGCGAAGTCCCGACACTTGCGTAGCTGGGAAATTGCTGCAGTCCGGGCAGTAGGTCAGATTTCTCTCGTTTGTGAAAGCCATAATGCGAACTGTTAGAATTGACTTCGTGTGGTTGGCGTCCGCTGTGAAGGTGTAACAGTTCAGGAATTTATTATCGTAAGTCTGAGTCCAGTGGCCGATGCTGTCGCAGATTTTCGATCGTTTGAAACTGTTCATGAGAATGGTGCTCTCGCAGAGTAGTATGGTCTGCTCCAGTGCGTGCCCGAACTGGTTCATGTCGATACCCGCAGGCATGTTCTCATAGTAGCCTTTAGTGTCGAATATTGTGCTCAATGCGTCTTTAACTGTCAAGTTGAATAGTTCAGTCTTCAATCCGTTCATGTTGCGAGCCGTGTTCCTGATGGCTCGAATGTAGTGCTGGCTGTACTCCTTGGGCAGCATGAGGCCGTGGCTGCGGATGTAGGCGATCCCAGCCTGCGACAGCGGCCGCGTGTTGCACACGGTGAAGGATGGAAACTCAACAGAATAATTCCGCATCGTTTTCGGCTGGTGGATGACGTCATGCGCCAAGTACTGATTGATGATGAGGGCCAAACAGGTGAGACAGCCGAGAAAGAAGGCGAGAACGAAGCTCGCCCAGACCACCTTCAAGAACTTCTCCTTGGTCTTCACTATTTTTGGCACGCCTCTAAGCGACGTTGTCTGACAGTAACGGACAAAATTCATGCTAATGATCTGCATCACGCTCAGGTGCTTGGCGCCAACACTCGGAGCCGATGCTACTTCACCAATTAGCAACGGATCCTGCTGTTCGGCGCGCGTCATCGAAGTCCGCTGACTCGCTGGCCCCGCGCTGAGCTCCATGCGAACCCAGGGACTGCCCGCCGGAACTGCAGTCCCAGCTATCGAGTTGTTGACGCTCTGCAACTCTCCGTTGTCAGACCGATGTCTGCTGTGGGCACCGCCGCCGCCTCCACTGCCGCTTCTGTGCTCTGGAAGAATGATTGCGACACCAAATACGATAAACTACAGTGGGAAAAGTCGCCTATTAATCCAGTATTTTTAGGAAAGAGACCGGAACGGATATGAGAGTTACGGACAAGCCGGCAGCGGATTAAAGCTTAAGAAGATGAGCATCATAACCACTTTGTGGACTCTCTGAGTGAATTTCATCTCGCAGGATAGAGATGTGCGCGGTTGATGCAGGCACTCAGCCTCATTCTGAATGCCTGCCAGCGTCTCTCCTTGGCTGCTCAGCCAGCCAATCCCCTCCTGCATAAGCTGAGAAGATAGATAGCTGCTAGTTGCCACCCAGCTGCTTCCGTGAAGACACTTCCAGCCTCCTGGGAACAGAGGGCTGAGCAGCTTACAGCTGAGACCAGCTATGAGTAGCACTGGCTGAGGCTTAATAAGAAAAATCGTTAAGTCAAGCCTTTCAATCTTTTATAGGCAGCATCAGCAGTCGGGAAATTCACGTGTCTGTTGGTGGGGATAGTTTTCTAACAAAACTAATTTTATTTTCCCACTGCGAGGTAAATGCAAATTCGCTCCCGTCGAGGGACACTGAATTGAAAGCGAGCAGATGAGGCTTCGAAGCTGGGATGCTGAATTAAGTCTGTCCGTCCGGCCATCTGTCTATCTGTCTGTCTGTCTGTCTTTCTGTCTGTCTGTCTGTCTGTCTGTCTGTCTGTCTGTCTGTCTGTCTGTCTGTCTGTCTGTCTGTCTGTCTGTCTGTCTGTCTGTCTGTCTGTCTGTCTGTCTGTCTGTCTGTCTGTCTGTCTGTCTTTCTGTCTGTCTGTCTGTGTGTCTGTCTGTCTGTCTGTATGTCTGTCTGTCTGTCTGTCTGTCTGTCTGTCTGTCTGTCTGTCTGTCTGTCTGTCTGTCTGTCTGTCTGTCTGTCTGTCTGTCTGTCTGTCTGTCTGTCTTTCTGTCTGTCTGTCTGTGTGTCTGTCTGTCTGTCTGTCTGTCTGTCTTGTGTCTGTCTGCGAGCTACTCACTGTGAGCGGCAGATAGGTCCGCATGCCCTGGCGGCCGCAGCATGCAGTACCGAACTTGCCGGCCAGCTATGGAAGCTGATGACGTCATCGCAGCATCCACTGCTGCAGAGTCAGTTGCTTGGTCTGTCATTGCTAGCTGCTCAGCACTAAAGTTATGCATTTCTGAGATCTGGGTAATTTTGTACTTTACGAGGGTCACTCAGAAAGTCTTTAGCCTGAGTAGGATCCACGAGACGTAGAAGCATGAAATTTGTCTATGGTAAAGACCAACTTTTAAAAGTATCGCAGCAAAAATTTCAAACAGAAGCAGCCACTTTTGAGTCCACTGCAGCGAGTTAAAGTCAGTTCACCCCCTGAGTTCTTCAATTCAACAATGAAGCTGGAAAATCGCGACTTCAGAGCAATGATGTACCTGCACTTCAAGCAAGGCAAGTCGCCGGCCGAATCGTATCAAACTTTACAGAACGTTTTCACCCATGTATGCCCTTCATACGCAACCGTCAAAAACTGGTTCGCTGAGTTTCGCCGAGGTCGAGAAAGCCTCGAAGATGAACATCGATCCGGGAGACCCTGTGACGCAGTGACTCCAGAAAATATCTGCGCTGTGTCCAGCATGATTGCCGCTGACCAGCGAGTGACCTACCAGCAGATCCAGCAGGAGATCGGTATTGGATCGGGGAGTGTGCACGCCATTATGCACGAACACCTTGGAGTGCGGAAGCTGGCTTCCCAGTGGATCCCCCATCAGCTGTCGGACGTGCAGAAGGACACCAGGGTGGCTTGGTGCCAATTCATGCTGCAGAAATTCGAATCCGGGACCAGTCGGCGTATCTGGGACATCCTCACGGGCGATGAGACCTGGATTTATCAATACGACCCCGAAAGCAAGCGCCAGTCAGCCATGTGGACCTTTGGAGACGAGGACAGCCCCACAAAGTTTCGACGCAGCCGGAGTGTCGGCAAGCAGATGGTGGCCTGTTTCTTCATGCGCACTGGGCATGTGGCTTCCGTTTCACTTGAAGATCGCCAGACAGTCACCGCTGACTGGTACACAACGGTTTGCCTGCCCAAGGTCTTTTCTGCTGTGAGCCAGAGGCGCCCAAGGTGCGGAATGCGTGGGGTGCTTCTGCACCACGACAACGCCAGCGCGCACACGGCGGCTCAAACTCTGGAGTTTCTGGCTGACTGTGGGGTCCAGCTGATGACTCACCCTGCTTACAGTCCAGACCTGGCACCGTGCGACTTTTTTCTGTTTCCGAAGTGCAAGGAGATTCTGAAGGGCCAGGTTTTTTCTTCACCGGAAGAAGCTGTAAATGAGTTCAAAAACATCATCGAGGAGCTCCGGGATGAGGATTGGCGGCATTGCTTCGACAGCTGGTTTCACAGGATGCAAGCCTGTATCAATGCCGGTGGAGAGTATTTTGAGCACTTGTAGTCGTTTTTTAGTTCATTTGTTGCGGTTTTCTTGTTCAGGCTAAGAACTTTCTGAGTGACCCTCGTATTCAAGTCACAATCTTATTTTTTAACGGGGATCAATACCGTACTATATAACCAAACGTGGTCAAGAAGTGCAATCGTTTCTTTCCAGCTATTGGACTGACTGCATTCCAGCCTATGAAATGATCTTTCGAGGCAGCTTGAAGTGGCTGACCGTGACCCGCACCTCCTCAACTGTGCCCTCGGCCGGTTATAAAGTTATAAAGGAATGGGCTGGAGACTGGAGAGAGATTTCTCTCAATCAAATTTGTCTATGGCACAACCCACTCGTTTCTAGTAAAATCGAGTGTATACAGCGCTCCACTGCAGTTTTCGATTCTGTCAAAATATAGGTCAATTGAAAAGTTCATTTAGTACTTTAATTGCTTGAAAAAAATAACTCTTGACTTTGCCGCCACTTGAGAATGAGATAAAATAATTGGATTTCAACAGGCTCAGTTCACCAATTAGTGTTGAAGTGTTGTTTGAGTTTCTAAACCGTCAACGAAAACAAGTTTAGCCTCTGATTTATAAAATTACTTTTATATGTATAGTTTAATAAAAGTTTACGAACCTTATCTCTAATTAAAGATTGTAAATTAAAATAGCGCCTGCACACGCCGCTTTAAAAACTGGCAAATCAAGTGTACTGATTTGGTTGAGACTGCACTGAGCAGAGAGGGAACTAATTTGAGATAGAGGTGACGAATTTACATGTAAATAATTAATTACCACTTTGCTACCGATTCGCTAGTGCCGTTTAGTGGAATGGGGCTTAACTAAGAACTGTACTGACTGAGAATACTGTAAATATAAGATTAGTAAACTGGTTCTTAGCCCTCTCATATAGATAGATGATAGATAGATAGATAGATAGATAGATGATAGATAGATAGATAGATAGATAGATAGATAGATAGATAGATAGATAGATAGATAGATAGATAGATAGATAGATAGATAGATAGATAGATAGATAGATAGATAGATAGATAGATAGATAGACAGATAGATAGATAGATAGATAGATAGATAGATAGATAGATAGATAGATAGATAGATAGATAGATAGATAGATAGATAGATAGATAGATAGATAGATAGATAGACAGATAGATAGATAGATAGATAGATAGATAAATAGATAGATAGATAGATAGATAGATAGATAGATAGATAGATAGATAGATAGATAGATAGATAGATAGATAGATAGATAGATAGATAGATAGATAGATAGATAGATAGATAGATAGATAGATAGATAGACAGATTTGCTCACCTGGAAACAGTTGGTCAGCTGCTGTGATGTCACAGCAGGGGCAGCCTTCAACCCTTCTGACTTTCTGCTCACACAGGCTGATGGGACGGTATTTATGCAATATTTTTTCAGTTTTTTTTCTCTTCCCTTAAATACCTCACCCAGCTTTTCAACTGCCATTCGGCCTTTCCATTCTTCGTTGGATTAAAGGGATAAAGAGTGAGCGCGCAGAATCTGTGACCCGGAACCGACACCCGAGGCTCCGAATGGGAGAAATAAAAATCATTTTAGAAGAAACCTTCGCCAATGCCTTTTTTGCTGACTGTCGACCCAGCCGGAAAGGAAGGCAAGCCGGCGCTCCGTCACTTCAACTGGCCTCGCGAGTGGCTGCCCGACAAAAGACGGAGCGAAGGACCCTCTTCAGAGCGCTGGGGTGATGGGCCGTTTTAAGGATTTCACACGATGATGAGGGGATCAGCGAGGAGAAGCTGGGGATTGGCGGCCCCCGTTCGCTAACTAGATTGATTTTTTTCTAGAATTGATTTATTGATCGGCCTGAAAAAGCCGTTTGTTTATTTTACTTGTAATGGAAATCTGTTTGTTCTCTACGAGTAACAGGTGACAGGTGACAGGTGACAGGTGGCAGGTGACAGGTGACAGGTGACAGGTAAAAGGTGACAGGTAAAAGGTGACAGGTAAAAGGTGACAGGTAAAAGGTGACAGGTAAAAGGTGACAGGTAAAAGGTGACAGGTAAAAGGTGACAGGTAAAAGGTGACAGGTAAAAGGTGACAGGTAAAAGGTGACAGGTGACAGGTAAAAGGTGACGGGTGACAGGTAAAAGGTGACAGGTAAAAGGTGACAGGTAAAAGGTGACAGGTAAAAGGTGACAGGTAAAAGGTGACAGGTAAAAGGTGACAGGTGACAGGTAAAAGGTGACGGGTGACAGGTAAAAGGTGACAGGTAAAAGGTGACAGGTAAAAGGTGACAGGTAAAAGGTGACAGGTAAAAGGTGACAGGTGACAGGTGACAGGTGACAGGTGACAGGTGACAGGTGACCGGTGAAAGGTGACAGGTGACAGGTGACAGGTAAAAGGTGAAACAGGTGAAAGGTGAAAGGTGACAGGTGACAGGTGAGGCATCTGTCTAAAACAGGGGGGCCGTAGCCCAGTGGTCCAATGCGGCGCTCTGGTGTGCCAGCGGCCCAGGCTCGATTCCAAGTGCAGTCGCATTAATTTGGGGCTAAATTGGAATCTCGGCTTGGCTCTGCTCGTGCAATTAACGGCCTTGAGGGCCAACCCCCAAGGCACAGTGAAGTGTACATGCCTAACGATAAATAAAGTCAGGGCCGCTGTGCACTCCTGCGTGAGTGTGTGCCTGTGCGTGTGACTGCGTACGTATCCGCGCGCTTGTGTGCCTGCTCAGGGGAGTCGGCGGAATGGGCAGCAATGCCTCTCGCCGGTTGTGCGACAATGTCGCTTAAAGTGCACACGGCCTCTAGTCTCTAAAAGATCTGTCCGTAACAGGTAAGGCACTTGCTGCTCTGCATGCATTTGATGTATGGCGTATTTTCATTATATACATGCGAAATTTGCAACGGTTTGCTGTCAGAAGTTTTGCGTGCGCCTAATCTAATCCAATCAGTTTCAATCTACAAAAACGTTCTGAAAATGTCTATGACAGAAACTATAAAAACCAATTTTATGGATTTTCATTATATTGCGCAGATCAATTTGTTGAATGTATTGAAGTTCAATAAATCTCAGTTTTATTTTTTTATTACTAAAACTGCTGTTTAAACTGATTCTCTATGCTTTGGCAACGCAGTGGCGGGAGTGCCAAGCTAGTCCTGTGCCTGCTAATTCTCCTGATTGGGCTCCACACCACTTACTGCTGCGCCAGAGGTAAGTTCCGCGCCAGCAGCAACCTGTTCCTCTGCTTTTCTACTTTCTTTCTGAAAATTCTTTCTGAAGATTCCTGACCCACTCGACTAACATCCCTGACTCACTCGACTAACATCCCGACTTACTTGAATAATATCCCTGACTCACTTGAATATTATCCCCTAACTCACTTAACTAAATATCCCTGACACACTTGACTAATATCCCTGACTCACTTGACTAGATATTGCTGACTCACTAGACTAATATCCCTGACTCACTTGACTTAATATCCCTGACTCACTTGACTTAATATCCCTGACTCACTTGACTAATATCCCTGACTCACTTGACTAATATCCCTGCCTCACTTGACTAACATCCTAGCTGACTCACTTGACTAATATCCCTGACTCACTTGACTAATATCCCTGACTCACTTGACTAACATCCTAGTTGACTCACCTGACTAATATCCCTGACTCACTTGACTAACATCCTAGCTGACTCACTTGACTAATACCCTGACTCACTTGACTAACATCCTAGTTGACTCACCTGACTAATATCCCTGACTCACTTGACTAACATCCTAGTTGACTCACCTGACTAATATCCCTGACTCACTTGACTAACATCCTAGTTGACTCACCTGACTAATATCCCTGACTCACTTGACTAACATCCTAGCTGACTCACCTGACTAATATCCCTGACTCACTTGACTAACATCCTAGCTGACTCACCTGACTAATATCCCTGACTCACTTGACTAACATCCTAGCTGACTCACCTGACTAATATCCCTGACTCACTTGACTAACATCCTAGCTGACTCACCTGACTAATATCCCTGACTCACCTGACTAGTATCTCTGACTCACTTAATTAGTATCTCTGACTCACTTGACTAATATCCCTGACTCACTTGACTAGTATCTCTGACTCACTTGACTAGTATCTCTGACTCACTTGACTAAATATCCCTGACTCACTTGACTAGTATCTCTGACTCACTTGACTAGTATCTCTGACTCACTTGACTAAATATCCCTGACTCACTTGACTAATATCCCTGACTCACTTGACTAGTATCTCTGACTCACTTGACTAGTATCTCTGACTCACTTGACTAAATATCCCTGACTCACTTGACTAGTATCCCTGACTCACTTGACTAATATCCCTGACTCACTTGACTAGTATCTCTGACTCACTTGACTAGTATCTCTGACTCACTTGACTAAATATCCCTGACTCACTTGACCCATCCCTTGACTCCCTGAACACTCTCAGATACGCTGAACTTCCTGGGCGGCTACAAGAAAGTGGCAAAGGGACATAACCCAATGTACTCGCCAGTGGATGGCAGACTAATGGGCTATCATTAAATCAGCCTGTGGGACTTTAACACTCTGAGATCAACATTTTTTAACCCGAGCTTTTTTATGTACAGGTTTGTTCAATTTACTTTGAATTAAGCCTCAGTAGAGTTGTCAGTAAAATGCTTTTATATATTTTTTATTACAAAGATAAGGAAGATGTAAATGCCACCTGGTCAGTAATTTAGCTGGTCCTAAAGGTACATATACGTATAGACTTTCATTTTGTACTACGGCTGATAAAAAATATACTAGATTAAAGTCATTGAGATGTACATGCTACTTTAGCAGTAGAATATATACACATTTGTAAGTGAAACAGTATGTGCAGTGCGTGTAGTTTTTAATTGTCCGTACAGTATGACTTGCCAGCGTATTATTTACTTAATTAGCAAAACAGTTCATGTTTCTAAATTCATGTTTTAGACCAAGTAGCTAATGTTTGAGGGTTGCACGGTCGGTTTCTACATGTATGTACAGGCTACTGTACTATATTTCAGCATTTATAAAGAAAATTAGTTTTGGTTCCTGTGACAGGAGCTTTAGCAGTTCGCCATGCAGCACCAGGGGCTTTAGCAACATGGGCTTTAGCACCAGGGGCTTTGGCACCAGGGGCTTTAGCACCAGGGGCTTTAGCACCAGGGGCTTTAGCACCAGGGGCTTTAGCAACATGGGCTTTAGCACCAGGGGCTTTAGCACCAGGGGCTTTAGCACCAGGGGCTTTAGCACTAGGGGCTTTAGCACCAGGGGCGCCAGCACCAGGGGCGCCAGCACCAGGGGCTTTAGCACCAGGGGCTTTAGCACCAGGGGCTTTAGCACCAGGGGCTTTAGCACCAGGGGCTTTAGCACTAGGGGCGCCAGCACCAGGGGCGCCAGCACCAGGGGCTTTAGCACTAGGGGCGCCAGCACCAGGGGCGCCAGCACCAGGGGCGCCAGCACCAGGGGCGCCAGCACCAGGGGCGCCAGCACCAGGGGCGCCAGCACCAGGGGCGCCAGCACCAGGGGCGCCAGCACCAGGGGCGCCAGCACCAGGGGCGCCAGCACCAGGGGCGCCAGCACCAGGGGCGCCAGCACCAGGGGCGCCAGCACCAGGGGCGCCAGCACCAGGGGCGCCAGCACCAGGGGCGCCAGCACCAGGGGCGCCAGCACCAGGGGCGCCAGCACCAGGGGCGCCAGCACCAGGGGCGCCAGCACCAGGGGCGCCAGCACCAGGGGCGCCAGCACCAGGGGCGCCAGCACCAGGGGCGCCAGCACCAGGGGCGCCAGCACCAGGGGCGCCAGCACCAGGGGCGCCAGCACCGCCAGAGGCGCCAGACCCAGGGGCGCCAGAACCAGGGGCGCCAGAACCAGGGGCGCCAGCACCATGGTGCCATACACCCAGCAGGAGTGTGAGTTTGCGTACGTATCCGCGCGCTTCGTGCCGATCCTCAGGAGAGTCCATATAGCTATACATGTACGTCGGAATAGATTATTGAGAAATTGTGATTGAAGAAAGGACGGATTGATCGGAACTATAGTGCTCCCCCGCAGACGAAAGGTGCCAAAGAGACTGGGGAAGATGTGGAGAGTGCCATTATAATTTATCAATAACCCCATGAAGCATATTTTCGCCATCAGTTCTGTGAGTTTTTGGATCTCATTAACAACCAAATTTAATTCTGACTGCTAATTCAACCATAGCCAGTGTATTATAGAAAGTGCGGGAAATCAAGCAAGTATACGTGATACCGCGGCCATGCAGAGCCTGCCGTCCTGTGAGAAACTATATGCATGTACAGGTGTACCTGTAGATCTACATGTAGATCTTCAGAATGTACAGTACAAGTGTGCCGCTCCAGATGCCAATGAAGGCAGCGAAGGTTTACGAGTATGGGAATGTGCTGTGCAACATACATATTACATTTTACATGCAAGAATTAATAGTGACGATGATAGCTGGAGGTAATGGAGAAGCGTCTTTGCCAAAATTAATTATGATGGATGATGGAGTACAGACTGTAGCCAAGATTTTACCTGACGTATACCTTATAGCCTAATATCTTGATGATATATTTTGAAAGCAGGAGACTGCATGCATGCAGGGGACAATACTGAGGATCTTAGAGACAATTATTGCTTGCATTAGGGCCAATTTTTATAAAAGGGCCAATGAACACTAGGTGCAATTAAATTCTGCATCGATTCCCTGACCAAGGACTGCTCAATACTCGGGACTTGATCAACGACAATATTTGCATGGTCGATCTAGATCGATTATATAATAACTTATATATGAATACATGTATAGTCCACGAAAAAGCATATTATTTCAATTATTCAATTATTCAAGGTTCTACTACCTTGTAGTCAGTGAGTTTGTGCCTGTGGTATAAACCTATTCAAGTGATGTATATATAATAACTTGGTCCTTTGTCTTGCATCAATGATTCCGACGTTAGCTTGTCTAGTCCGAAAAAAAATAAATGAGCCGCAGTTACATTACGTCTTTGTAGTTTTTTTCGAAATTCAAGCTAGGGTCAATAGAGTTTTTGTCTCTGTTGGAAACCAAGCTACTATACCCTTGTTTAAAAAAGAGAATGCCAGCAGCAATAATTCATGAAATTCGACGAGTTCTTTTTGCTTAAATAAACCACCGTTTCTAAATTCCAGGATAAACGCTAAATTCAAACCGAAGGCCGCTATAATATTTTTTGTTCAATGGCTCCAGATGGCTGGCCAAGTAAGGGTCACAACTCACATCATGACATCAATCGCGTCTATCATTGACGTGGATCTACACTGCACTTCCAGGATCCATCCAAGTGTGTGTACATGTAACATGCAGTTACTAAGTAGTTCGTATTGTTGTTACAGTGGTAGATATGAGTGCAATTTGGGTAAAAAATAAAAATGGACTTTTGAAGTTTTGATTAACATAGGCCTATGTATTGGGGGGGGGGGCTAATCCAACACTTGCTGATGAGTCCTCCATCCCATAAAAAATATGGGCCTAGGCTTATGGTTAATGTATTCAATTTTTATTGGAACTACTGTAGTCAATGTAATTTAATATTGCCAAGTCAATTAAACCAAATTAAGCTTACTAAATTTGGCCTAGGCCTATTTACTATTAACTAATAAGACTTGTAGTTGCATTTGTTAATTGTACTTAAAGTTATAAGGAATCTTTTTGTGTTACATGGCAAAAATAGTCCATCTTTTTTAGTAGCCTAGACCTATTTGTAACAACATAGGCCTAGTCAATTGTCAATAATTAAGGGTTAATCATTCTTTTTGGTTTTAGCTTTTACTAGGCCTAGCAATCAGCGCCCCCCATTGGGGAGCCAAAAAATGCAGTACAAGTTTTTTAATAAACTACATATAGTGTCTCTTTGTAATATACCTCAGTAGTCCTTCCTTTGTAAGCCTTGAAATCTCATCAATTCCCCCTACAAGCCTTAACATATCAACCCCCCTTGACATCTTAGCGATGCCCCCCATAAGCCTTGAAATCTTAAACAATCTGTCAACCTTCTAACCCTAACCCTAACCCTAAGGCATTTTAGTAGGCCTAATTCTTTGCAAGCCTCGATATTGTAGTAATTCCCAAATGAATCTCTTAGGCCCTATCTTTGACATGACACTTCTTTTCTTTTTTACATTACGCTTTTTCTATTAGTGACCCAGGAGTTAACAGATAATATAATAAAAAGTTTTGAATAAACTTCATGTAGCTTCTGACTTAAGCCTTGACATCTCAGTTATTCCCCCTTCCCCCTATAAGGTTTGATATCATAATAGGCCTAATTATTCTTAAGAGTCATAGCACACAGTTTCATGTGAATTTTTTTATATAATGCTTTATTTATGTCTGACATGACATTTCTTCTATTTTTGACAATACACTTCCTTCATATTTGACTTGATGCTTCTTTTGTCAAGGCTTTATTCTACTTTTGAATAAACTACATGTTTAAACTATAGCTTCTCTTTGCAATAACCTTAGCAATCCCTAGTGAGCCTTGACATCTCAGCTATGCCTCTTGCAAGCCTTGACATCTTAGCAATGCCCCCCAAAAAACCTTAAAATCTGAAAAATCCCTTGTCAACCTTAGAACTTCCTAACCCTAAAGGCCTAAACCCAAACCTAACCTAAACCTAACCTTAACCCTAACCCTAAAGCCTTGACATCTCAGCAATTCTTCTCCCCTAAGCCTAAGAATCACAACATTATGGCAATTCCCTCCAAGCCTTGACATCATAGAAATTCCCAAATGAATCTTTAAACTTTGACATGACTCTTCTATTACGTCTACTTAATGCTTTTTTTTCTTTTTTATATGACACTTCTTCTATTTGCCACCCCCCCCCTATGGCAAGCCAACAAAGAAGTAAAAAGAGCAAAGCTAGAGAGATTCAATCTTGTGGCCATCTTGCAGTGTGGCCATCTTGATATTATATTGTAATGTATATGGCATATCTTAAAGTAATTGTTATTACAATGTTGTGACTTTCCATTGAATTGCCACAGTGTGACAGTGTCATTTTAATATCTTGCTAACTCCTCATCCAAAATTGATATTGTCATTATTATTAGTATTATTATCATTATTATTACATAGGCCTATTGAATTTTTAACTTTGCAAATCTTATTTGCCTCAATCTTAGGGTCATTTGGTCATTCTAAGCAAAGGTGGCAGGTAAGCAAATTTTAAATTAACAGTTTTAACAATAAAAAAGTTTTAACAAAGATACTTGATACTATTTAGTATTTAGTTGTTTATTTGGAAGATTTGTAAAACAGTGAAAACAAAAAGACAATTTTTAACAGATTTATTTTAAGGTTCTCTATTCCAATAAGCTGCCATGGGGATAAGCTAAAAATTATTGACATGGATCTGTGTAGATAAAATTGGAATTATTGACATGGTCTATAGACTTGAATGGTGGCAGCTTATTTCAATCCTGTATTGTAAAGATAAGCTGGAAATTATCAACATGGATCCATGTGGATACAATTGGAATTATCAGCACAGGACCGTGGGGATAAGCGATTCCAATAAAATTTACCTAGAGGCTTTCTATCTCTATTATCAATTCAAATTAAAATGAAATTTTAAATTTTAGTTAGTCACTAGGCCCTAGTGCATATTTAGCTTCAAAACTATGCCACATAAAATTAAATTTTATTGTGGATAGGCCTATGCCTATTAATTATAGCATTATATATTATTATGAGGGGTGTTGCAAAAGTTTCCAGACTAATGCTCTTCATGGTGATAATTTTAGTCTGATTCAGCAAAAAAATTAAATAGACAAACAGGCAACTTGTATTATATAATATTATAAAGTTTCAGAAAGTTTGGAGTTGATGGTTAATAGTAATAAGCGATTGTACACTAGCTTATTTATAGTCATGAAATATGATTTCCGAGTTACAGCTACTAATCACTATCACTGTCGTTTCTATCGCCGGATGCGTCCACAGATTGATTGCTGGCTGACTCCATGTATTTGCGATTTATGGAGATGCATTTTTGGTAGCGCTCAATCAGCTTGTCAAAGCCAGACTCCCAGAAGCTGGCATAAAACTGACGCAGAGACTTGTTGGCTGCTTCGATGACCTCCTCACGCATTGTGAAGATCTCGCCACACATTGGCATCTTCATTGGGCTAAAGAACACCAAAAGCAAGACGCACCTCATCAAAGGTCTGTGTTGCTATTTTGCCCTATCGTTGGCATGCCATGATAAAGTGGCGCTGGCTTTCCTTAGACCCAAACTCCGATGGATTCTTTGATCAACTCATTTTTGCTCACTTTTGGTTTGTGAAAAATCGTGTCAACAGCTTCAAAGGGTTGCAACTTATTTTGGCTCTGATGTATGCTGTGATTGACTAAGCTGCAAAAAATTTTAGAAAAAGTTTTTTTCTATGGCTGAATACCATAGACATCAATTTTCAGCCAAATCAAACATGAATTGTCACCAGGATTAGCATTAGTCCGGAAACTTTTGCAACACCCCTCGTATTAAAGATTATTATGTAAGCTAGTTTTGAATCTTTTTTACTTATTAAAAGTTAATTATTAGTAATATTACCCAATTACTTAGTATTCAAATGACAAATCTTAATCTAAAATTAAGTCTATAAACTTCATTTCTTTGTCTTACTTGAATTTGAAAAAAAAAATTATAGTTCAAATCTATTATATAACTATACAGCTTAGACCTAATTGTTTGATTTCTAAGACTACCAAAAATGGGTAGGATGAATTGGGTAGAGAATGTTTCTTATTAATATGCTAAGCATTATTGCTTAGGCCTTGTTTATATAGTAATAATAAAATTTTTATAAGGCATTTTAAACATATCAGTATTTATAAAAAAATTCTGTTGAAGAACCTGAGGATTTTAAAAATCTGTGCTTCACATGCATCTTGGAATTAAAAATTTTTAGCCATGTATGGTTATATATCCTAGTGGTTATAGCCTGGTAGTTAGAGCATCAGACTCATGGCTTGAAGGTTAGGGGTTTGGTTCTTGATCCCATTGGAAAAATTTGTGTCTGAGTAATACATTTAACTCTGCACAGCTTCAGTTCACATAGCTGTAAAGTGGATACCAGCATTAGCTAGGGTAATTGACGTTGGTTGTGGCAACCCCCCATTTGTTAGACTGAATAGCCATTAGGGCAAGTATAATCCATAGCCTAGAAGGCATCCACACACTAGAGAATTCTGTTATGCAAAAAAATCTTGGCGTATAGGTTGGCGTGCGCTATGGCTCTAGAAAATTTTTGGCTTATATTAGAATCTAAGAAATTTGGCATGCTGAAAGCTATGCCTTCAACATTGTGTCTATGTTTACAAATATAATGCTATTTATCTCACATTCAAATTTGAACATTCTTTTACTATATTGATAGTAGAAAGTTTAAAATAAACTGAAATGGCCATATTTTATATGGTATGGCAACTTCATTAAAAAAATTGCTATTATTAAAATTGTTTTGTTATAGTAATGTATGGTAAGTATATTTTTCAATATTTTAATTTTTCGATATTTCAATTATTGACTTTGGTATGTGGCCCACAGGTAATTATTTTGGGGTTTTGCACTTTGGTATAATGTGGTGTGCACAGAAAAAATTCTCATTCATCATTCCGGCATACACTGGACACCTTCCTGACTATGGGGTGTAATCAATTATTATTTAATATTATTGTCGTATGTATTGGTATATGGATTATATGAATTATTTTTGCTATATCATTGATATAAAGGTTTTTCACAAAAAGTAACCAGTTTTGCTATAAACCTAGCCATTTTGGCTTTCACTATCTAGCATCTGTACTGTAACTATTCCAGCTAAACCCCAACAGCATGGCCACTACCAATGAAGCCCCTGACACTGTCACCATAGCCGATGGAATCAGCAAGAGAGTTGTGAGTGCCGCCCCAGACTCCGGCAGTGCCTCATCTCCGCCGTCCTATCCAACAGAGAGTCATTTCGCATTCGATTTCGTGGTTCGAGTTGCCGCCACAGGCGCTGTGCTTGACGATTCCCGGCTTCATCCGAAGCGTCCAGTCTCCCTGTACAGCGGCCGCGGCTTCCAGATCGGCTTCTGGGAGACCTGCTTGGAAACCATGCGACCTGGCGAGGTGTCGGAGTTCGCCGTGGAGCCCGAGCAGCTGGGCCTGTTCCCTGTGCAATACAGGAAGCTGCGGGATTACCTGCTGGATAGGAAGTCTGCTCACTGCTGTGGAATGGCCGGAGTTCGAGATGGTGGCGGATTAGGGTTAGTTATTAAGTTGCACTTTTGTTTGTTTGGAATTTTTAATACTTTATTTCCATATGGTTTTATGCTTCATTCTTATTCCTACTCATTAATCTCTAATCCCTAATTATCCCGCATCCCAATTATCCCACATCCCTAATCACCCAATTCCCTATTTATCCCACACTATTTATGTCACATACCTAAATATCCCGTATCCCAATTATCTCACATCCCTAATCATCCCACATCCATAATTATCCCACAACCCTAATTATCCTATCCCTAATCCCTAATTATTCCAAATCCCTTAATTATCTCAAATCTCAAATGTTTCCACATCCTTAATTATCCATAATCCCACTGTCGTTAATTCCTACAGGCCCCTCAAGTATCCCGTCGCCCTAATCTCGTGGCCACAAACACTATCCCACTGTGTGACCCATCATCATCACTCAAATTCTCCCTAAACCTATACGCAGTTACGCAGACCTTGACGACCTCTTGGCAAAGCCGCAGCGCTTACTATTCGAGTTTCACCTGCGCGAGGCCAAACTGCCGCACGAGTTCCGCAAGGAGGCTTGGATTATGCGACCGGAGGAGAAGCGCGCCGCGCTGCCCCAGCTGCGGCAGGAAGGCAACGATCTTTATAAAGCTGGCAAAACTGCCGATGCGGCTGCCAGGTACACCGAGGCTCTGGCGATGCTGGAGGATCTGGCCGCGATGGAGCGGCCGCAGGATACAAAGTGGCTGGAGTTGGATAAGGCCAAGGTGGGTGTGGGTTGGTGTTGCTGCATTTTATTCAATTTAAAAAGACAGGACAGGCCCCTCAGGACAGGCCCCTCAAGACACCCCCTCAAGACACCCCCTTCAAGACAGGCCTTTTAAAGACACCCCTTCAAGACAGGCCTCTCAAGACATCCCCTCAAGACAGGCCCCTTAGGACAGACCCCTCAGGACAAACCCCTCAAGACACCCGTTTCAAAAAGGCCCCCTTAAGACAGGCTCCTCAAGACAGGTTCCTCAAGACAGGTTCCTCAAGACAGGTTCCTCAAGACACCCCCTCAAGACAAGACCCCTCGGTCTCAAGACAAACCCTCAAGACAGGCCCTCCGGATAGGCCCCTCAGGACAGGCCCCTCAAGACACCCCTCAAGACACCCCTTCAAGACAGGCCTTTTAAAGACACCCCTTCAAGACAGGCCTTTTAAAGACACCCCTTCAAGACAGGCCTTTTAAAGACACCCCTTCAAGACAGGCCTCTCAAGACATCCCCTCAAGACATCCCCTCAAGACAGGCCCCTCAGGACAAACCCCTCAAGACACCCGTTTCAAAAAGGCCCCCTTTCAAAAAGGTCAAAAAGACAGGCTCCTCAAGACACCCCCTCAAGACAGCCCTCTCAAGACACCCCCTCAAGACAGCCCTCTCAAGACACCCCCTTAAGACACCCCGTCAAGACACCCCCTAAAAACAGGCCCATCAAGACACCCCCTCAAGACAGCCCTCTCAAGACACCCCCTTAAGACACCCCGTCAAGACACCCCCTAAAGACAGGCCCATCAAGACAGCGCCCCATGAGCAAGAATGTTTAGTTTCAACTATCTGCTCGCACTGGTCCAACCGCTCCTCAGGTGCCATTCCTGCTGAACCTGGCGCAGTGCCAGCTGCTGCTAGGCGACAACTACCAGACCATCCGGCTGTGCACCGAGGCCCTCAGCCGCGAGCCGGACAACGTCAAGGCTGTTTATCGTCGGGCCAAAGCGCACGCAGCCGTATGGGATGTGGCTGAGGCCAAGCAGGATTTCTCTAGGGCTGCCCAGCTGGACCCGGGCCTGGCTGCGGCCTGCGATGCAGCTGTACGCGACTTGACTGATAAGGTGCGCGAGAGGGAGCGCCTGGAGAAAGAGCAGCTTAGGGGAAAACTCATTGCTGGGGAGTGACAGTCTGTTCTGTACGGTACTGTCTTAATTGCTGTCAAATTGGCTGTCATCAGTTCTGCTGTTGCTGTCAAATTTGCTGTCATCAGTTCTTTTGCTGTCAAATTGGTTGTCATCAGTTCTGCTGTTGCTGTCAAATTGGTTGTCATCAGTTCTGCTGTTGCTGTCAAATTGGTTGTCATCAGTTCTGCTGTTGCTGTCAAATTGGTTGTCATCAGTTCTGCTGTTGCTGTCAAATTGGTTGTCATCAGTTCTGCTGTTGCTGTCAAATTGGTTGTCATCAGTTCTGCTGTTGCTGTCAAATTGGTTGTCATCAGTTCTGCTGTTGCTGTCAAATTGGTTGTCATCAGTTCTGCTGTTGCTGTCAAATTGGTTGTCATCAGTTCTGCTGTTGCTGTCAAATTTGCTGTCATCAGTTCTGCTGTTGCTGTCAAATTGGTTGTCATCAGTTCTGCTGTTGCTGTCAAATTTGCTGTCATCAGTTCTGCTGTTGCTGTCAAATTGGCTGTCATCAGTTCTGCTGTTGCTGTCAAATTTGCTGTCATCAGTTCTGCTGTTGCTGTCAAATTGGCTGTCATCAGTTCTGCTGTTGCTGTCAAATTGGTTGTCATCAGTTCTGCTGTTGCTGTCAAATTGGTTGTCATCAGTTCTGCTGTTGCTGTCAAATTGGTTGTCATCAGTTCTGCTGTTGCTGTCAAATTTGCTGTCATCAGTTCTGCTGTTGCTGTCAAATTGGTTGTCATCAGTTCTGCTGTTGCTGTCAAATTTGCTGTCATCAGTTCTGCTGTTGCTGTCAAATTGGCTGTCATCAGTTCTGTTGCTGTCAAATTGGCTGTCATCAGTTCTGTTGCTGTCAAATTGGCTGTCATCAGTTCTGTTGCTGTCGAATTGGCTGTCATCAGTTCTGTTGCTGTCGAATTGGCTGTCATCAGTTCTGTTGCTGTCGAATTGGCTTTTTGTGAACCTCAAAGCTGGGTAAATCGGGATCCGATAGTGAACTTAAAATCCAGTGTCATTAGATCTCTTTAAACTGTTTACATGTTGTCTTGTCTTGAGCACTTTCACTCTCACAATAGTTTCTGCATTGTTGATGTTGTTTGCTATGTCGCATAAATTAAATATGTGTATTATTACCCCCTGTTAACTATGCGATACGTTTGTTTGTAATAAAAAAATAGTATTCGATTTTTAATCAGTACAAAAATGTAATCTAGCATTTTAAAATTTATATTTTTGAGAATTTTGTCAATGCCGAGATTTCGGTGAAAATATGCGAAATATATACACACAGACAGACCAATAGAACAGATTTTTTAAAACACTTCTGAGCTCCGTATATACCTATTGATATATTATTATTTCTGATAAAATGGCCCCGATAATTATTGTTTATTTTTAGACTGTAGACTTTAAAGTGACTACCGGTAAAAGTAAAATGAGAGATCGTCAAAGATTGATGAAGCGGAGAGGCAGAGGATTCTCAAGAATTGATGGAGCGGAGAGGCAGATTCTCAAGTGTTGATGGAGCGGAGAGGCAGATTCTCAAGAATTGATGGAGCAGAGAGGCAGATTCTCAAGTATTGATGGAGCGGAGAGGCAGATTCTCAAGTATTGATTGAGCAGAGAGGCAGATTCTCAAGAATTGATGGAGCGGAGAGGCAAATTCTCAAGTATTGATGGAGCAGAGAGGCAGAGGATTCTCAAGAATTGATGGAGCAGAGAGGCAGATTCTCAAGTATTGATGGAGCAGAGAGGCAGAGGATTCTCAAGAATTGATGGAGCGGAGAGGCAAATTCTCAAGTATTGATGGAGCAGAGAGGCAGAGGATTCTCAAGAATTGATGGAGCAGAGAGGCAGATTCTCAAGTATTGATGGAGCAGAGAGGCAGAGGATTCTCAAGAATTGATGGAGCGGAGAGGCAAATTCTCAAGTATTGATGGAGCAGAGAGGCAGAGGATTCTCAAGAATTGATGGAGCAGAGAGGCAGATTCTCAAGTATTGATGGAGCAGAGAGGCAGAGGATTCTCAAGAATTGATGGAGCGGAGAGGCAAATTCTCAAGTATTGATGGAGCAGAGAGGCAGAGGATTCTCAAGAATTGATGGAGCAGAGAGGCAGATCCTCAAGTATTGATGAAGCAGAGAGGCAGAGGATTCTCAAGTATTGATGGAGCAGAGAGGCAGATCCTCAAGTATTGATGAAGCAGAGAGGCAGATTCTCAAGTATTGATGGAGCAGAGAGGCAGATTCTCAAGAATTGATGGAGCAGAGAGGCAGATTCTCAAGTATTGATGGAGCAGAGAGGCAGATCCTCAAGTATTGATGAAGCAGAGAGGCAGAGGATTCTCAAGTATTGATGGAGCAGAGAGGCAGATCCTCAAGTATTGATGAAGCAGAGAGGCAGATTCTCAAGTATTGATGAAGCAGAGAGGCAGAGGATTCTCAAGAATTGATGGAGCGGAGAGGCAGATTCTCAAGTATTGATGAAGCAGAGAGGCAGAGGATTCTCAAGAATTGATGGAGCGGAGAGGCAGATCCTCAAGTATTGATGAAGCAGAGAGGCAGAGGATTCTCAAGAATTGATGGAGCAGAGAGGCAGATCCTCAAGTATTGATGAAGCAGAGAGGCAGAGGATTCTCAAGAATTGATGGAGCAGAGAGGCAGATTCTCAAGTATTGATGAAGCAGAGAGGCAGAGGATTCTCAAGTATTGATGGAGCAGAGAGGCAGATCCTCAAGTATTGATGAAGCAGAGAGGCAAGGACCACTAGTAGTCCGTGCAGAGAGGCAGATTCTCAAGTATTGATGAAGCGGAGAGGCAGATTCTCAAGTATTGATGAAGCCGAGAGGCAGATTCTCAAGAATTGATGAAGCGGAGAGGCAGATTCTCAAGTATTGATGAAGCCGAGAGGCAGATTCTCAAGAATTGATGAAGCGGAGAGGCAGATTCTCAAGTATTGATGAAGCGGAGAGGCAGAGGATTCTCAAGAATTGATGGAGCAGAGAGGCAGATCCTCAAGTATTGATGAAGCGGAGAGGCAGATTCTAAAGTATTGATGAAGCGGAGAGGCAGATTCTCAAGTATTGATGAAGCGGAGAGACAGATTCTCAAGGACTGATGGAGCGGAGAGGCAGATTCTCAAGAATTGATGGAGCGGAAAGGCAGAGGATTCTCAAGGATAGGGATATCAAAGTAAACAAAAAAGCCAGTTTTCAATAATTTTTTAATTAAAATTCTGACAGATACAAAAGCAAGAAAAAGAGGAGGGTGTTAAAACAATTATATTCTTTTGTCTGAAAGCAACAACATCTACAATTATAAATGTAAAAATAAACACGCGCAAACAAGTAAATAACCTGATGATGCAGCTCGCCAAATATACGATGTGGCTTTGAAGTTAGATTTCGATCATAAAACTTCAGCTTGAAGGCCAACCTGCAGGGCACGGAGAGTGCATGTACATGACTGACGATTTGAAAGTCTGGGCCGCTGTACGAGTACACCCTGTGTGAGCTGCGTGCCCCGTGCTCAGGCGGTTAGCGGAATGACTACTAAAAGCGCTAATTTCTCCCAGACACAAAATAACTTCACAAATATCACAAAGACTAGCAAGGCAAACAGGACGACAGCCAGGAATAAAGAAAAAGCCTAAGCAATTCCTATAATTGTGCAATGTGCAGTACATGTAGAGATAAAACTGTGCAACAAACTCAGACCGCCTTAGAGTTTTACATTATCACACGGTGGGCGCGGGGTTAATAAAAAAACTCTTCATTGTAGAAGTGGGTAATTTTTTCAGAAGAAATCCGATATTACGTGTGTATTACTCGTATGTTTGCTTAAAGCGATAAAAAATTCTGCTCTGATGTACGCCTAAGAGCCCAATAAAATGAGGTGGTCTGGAGGCTGGCCCAGCAACTGAGGATCTGGGAGGGTGGCCCAGCAACTGAGGATCTGGGAGGGTGGCCCAGCAACTGAGGATCTGGGAGGCTGGCCCAGCAACTGGGGATCTGGGAGGGTGGCCCAGCAACTGAGGATCTGGGAGGCTGGCCCAGCAACTGAGGATCTGGGAGGCTGGCCCAGCAACTGGGGATCTGGGAGTCTGGTCCAGCAACTGAGGATCTGAGAGGCTGGCCCAGCAACTGAGGATCTGGGAGTCTGGTCCAGCAACTGAGGATCTGAGAGGCTGGCCCAGCAACTGAGGATCTGAGAGGCTGGCCCAGCAACTGAGGATCTGGGAGGCTGGCCCAGCAACTGACACTCTGGGAGGCTGGCCCAGCAACTGAGGATCTGGGAGGGTGGCCTAGCAACTGAGGATATGGGAGGCTGGCCCAGCAACTGGGGATCTGGGAGTCTGGTCTAGCAACTGAGAATCTGGGAGGCTGGTCCAGCAACTGGGGATCTGGGAGGCTGGCCCAGCAACTGAGGATCTGGGAGTCTGGTCTAGCAACTGAGAATCTGGGAGGCTGGTCCAGCAACTGGGGATCTGGGAGGCTGGTGGCTCAGCAATTGAGGATCTGGGAGGCTGGCCCAGCAACTGAGGATCTGGGAGGCTGGCCCAGCAACTGAGGATCTGGGAGGCTGGCCCAGCAACTGGGGATCTGGGAGGCTGGTGGCTCAGCAACTGAGGATCTGGGAGGGTGGCCCAGCAACTGACACTCTGGGAGGCTGGCCCAGCAACTGGGGATCTGGTAGGTTGTCATCCAGACCGTCTTGAAGGGCAGGCAAGCAGTCACAGCATGCCGCAGCTGCACTCAAAAGCATCGGGATCACCCGAGCTGCTGTCGCAGAAGTCGCAGTCACACGAGTCGTCCCCAACGTGCCGGTGCAAGTTCACCGCGGACAAGTTGATGCCGGCGCCCCCGCCGCTGGACAACCCGGCATTGCCGCCTTCAGCTCCGCAGTCGCCGCCGCCAGATCGACAGTCCTGGCGTCGTCGAGGCTGCAGATTTCTGCCGCAGCAGCAGGCGGCAAAGCGACCTTTGGGACCCTCGTCGCCCCGCTTCGACGCGACCACGGCGATCCACACGGCACCCGGCTCAGCCAGAGTGGACTGTCGATAGTCGCCGGCTCGGTGAAACTGGAGCAGAGCCGACATGCTGTCGGGCGAGGATCGGGCCGCGTCGCGAAACGATTGCGCCGTCCTGTCGGACCAGTCGGTGGCGAACTCTGAGCAGCCGTGGTCCAGCAGCAGGTTCGAGATGCTGTCCGCGGTGCACTGCGGCTGCTCAGCTTCTGGTGTTGTTGGCAGCTCAGTGGCGGTGCAAGCGAACGCGTAGCAGAGGGCTGTGCGACCGAGCTGCGGGCGGAGCAGGATCAAAGATGATGTACATGTGCTGCTTGGTTCTGCTGGGGCGTGTTGATTGACCCATTCACACCCACTAGGGCCCATTCACACCCATTAGGGCCCATTCACACCCATAAGGGCCAATGCACACCAGTGAGGGCCCATTCACACCAGTGAGGGCCCATTCACACTAGTGAGGGCCCATTCACACCAGTGAGGGCTCATTCACACCAGTGAGGGTCTATTTCCATCCATGAGGGTCCATTCACACCAGTGAGGGTCTATTTCCATCCATGAGGGTCCATTCACACCAGTGAGGGTCTATTTCCATCCATGAGGGTCCATTCACACCAGTGAGGGTCTATTTCCATCCATGAGGGTCCATTTACACCAGTGAGGGTCTATTTCCATCCATGAGGGTCCATTCACACCAGTGAGGGTCTATTTCCATCCATGAGGGTCCATTCACACCAGTGAGGGTCTATTTCCATCCATGAGGGTCCATTTACACCAGTGAGGGTCTATTTCCATCCATGAGGGTCCATTCACACCAGTGAGGGTCTATTTCCATCCATGAGGGTCCATTCACACCAGTGAGGGCCAATTCACACCAGTGAGGGCCCATTCACACCAGTGAGGGCTCATTCACACCAGTGAGGGCTCATTCACACCAGTGAGGGCCCATTCACACCAGTGAAGGCCCATTCACACCCATTAGGACCCATTCACACCCATGAGGGCCCATTCACACCAGTGAGGGCCTATTCACACCAGTGAGGGCCCATTCACACCAGTGAGGGCCCATTCACACCAGTGAGGGCCCATTCACACCAGTGAGGGCCCATTCACACCCATGAGGGCCCATTCACACCCATGAGGGCCATTCACACCCATTAGGGCCCATTTACACTCATTAGGGCCCATTCACAACCATTAGAGCCCATTCACACCCTTGAGGGCCCATTCACACCCTTGAGGGCCCATTCACACCAGTGAGGGCCCATTTACACCCATTAGGGCCCATTCACACCCATTAGGGCCCATTCACACCCATTAGGGCCCATTCACACCCATGAGGGTTTATTCACACCCATGAGGGCCATTCACACCCATTAGGGCCCATTCACACCCATTAGGGCCCATTCACACCCATTAGGGCCCATTCACAACCATTAGAGCCCATTCACACCCATTAGGGCCCATTCACACCAATGAGGGCCCATTCACACCCATTAGGGTTTATTCACACTCATGAGGGCCATTCACACCCATTAGGGCCCATTCACACCCATGAGGGTTTATTCACACCCATGAGGGCCATTCACACCCATTAGGGCCCATTCACACCCATTAGGGCCCATTCACACCCATTAGGGCCCATTCACAACCATTAGAGCCCATTCACACCCATTAGGGCCCATTCACACCAATGAGGGCCCATTCACACCCATTAGGGTTTATTCACACTCATGAGGGCCATTCACACCCATTAGGGCCCATTCACACCCATGAGGGTTTATTCACACCCATGAGGGCCATTCACACCCATTAGGGCCCATTCACACCCATTAGGGCCCATTCACACCAATGAGGGCCCATTCACACCAGTGAGGGCCCATTCACACCAGTGAGGGCTCATTCACACCCATGAGGGTCCATTCACACCCATTAGGGCCCATTCACACCCATTAGGGCCCATTCACAACCATCAGAGCCCATTCACACCCTTGAAGGCCCATTCACACCCTTGAGGGCCCATTCACACCCATGAGGGCGCATTCACACCCATTAGGGCCCATTCACACCCTTGAAGGCCCATTCACACCCTTGAGGGCCCATTCACACCAATGAGGGCCCATTCACACCCATGAGGGTCCATTCACACTTTCTACAGTCTCTAGTCGGATTATGACAAAGTAATGAGGTACATACAAAATACGGTTTATGTTAAGTACTTAATTGAGCAGCACAATTCAGCTCACATTGTCGCGAATGGAGTCCAGTCGAATGCCCATGCCGTGCAGCAGCACTTCGCACAGATGCCGCACGATTACGCCGTCCCTGTTCAGCACCGCTTTGTGCAGAGGCGGCTGGCCATCGGCCTGAAAGAGATTCATAAGTAGGCAGACTCTTATCGATTCTGTGTACTGTCTAAAAACTCGTATTTCCCCTTAGACCTGATTTGCAAATAACTGACCAAATTTCTACAATTAGCAACGCAGCACTTGTAGTCCAACGGCTGATACTCGAAAGCAGTTAGCGACTGCACGGCCTCCGAGTCGCCCAGCTCCACGGCGCAGACAAATCTATAGGTGTGGCGCTGAAGCAGAGGCAGAAGGTTAGTTAGTTAGCTAGTTAGTTAGTTAGTTAGTTAGTTAGTTAGTTAGTTAGTTAGTTAGTTAGTTAGTTAGTTAGTTAGTTAGTTAGTTAGTTAGCTAGTTAGTTAGTTAGTTAGTTAGTTAGTTAGTTAGTTAGTTAGTTAGTTAGTTAGTTAGTTAGTTAGTTAGTTAGTTAGTTAGTTAGTTAGTTAGTTAGTTAGTTAGTTAGTTAGTTAGTCAGTCAGTTAGTTAGTCAGTCAGTTAGTTAGTTAGTTAGTTAGTTAGTTAGTTAGTTAGTTAGTTAGTTAGTTAGTTAGTTAGTTAGTTAGTTAGTTAGTTAGTTAGTTAGTTACTTAGTTAGTTAGTCAGTCAGTTAGTTAGTTAGTTAGTTAGTTAGTTAGTTAGTTAGTTAGTTAGTTAGTTAGTTAGTTAGTTAGTTAGTCAACATACCTCTAATTGCGTGGCGCATTCAACCAACTCAGGTGATAGGCTGTCTCGTGGCTGAAATTAGGCAGGCAAAAAAGCATTAATTATTTTATTAAAGCTATCATTGGAATGATGATTATTTGTAAATTGGTTACTCACAACAATGTCCCAGGCCAAATCAAAGCCGCGGAGAATATAGTTTAAAATAATTTTCCCGTCGTTGGGGTCGAATCTGTCTCGCGTGTGCTGCAACCGTATTGAATGGGTCGAGTGGGTCAGGTTGTGAGTCAGTGGGTCAGGTTTTGAGTCAGTGGGTCAGGTTGTAATTCAGTGGGGTCAGGTTTTGAGTCAGTGGGTCAGGTTTTGAGAGTCAGTGGGTCAGGTTGTGAGTCAGTGGGTCAGGTTGTGAGTCAGTGGGTCAGGTTGTGAGTCAGTGGGTCAGATTGTGAGTCAGTGGGTCAGATTGTGAGTCATTGGGTCAGATTGTGATTCAGTGGGTCAGGTTGTGAGTCAGTGGGTCAGATTGTGAGTCAGTGGATCAGGTTTTGAGTCAGTGGGTCAGGTTGTGAGTCAGTGGTCAGATTGTGAGTCAGTGGGTCAGATTTTAATGCTGTGCGTTGTTTAGTAAAGTAGATAAATTTGTGGGGCAATAAACTATGTAAATTAATTAAAAATCGAACGATACGATAAGTTACCTGTAAAATATGCGACCTCAGTCGCGGCCTGGCCATATCCAAAAATGTCTGATTTTTCTACAAACAAATTGACAGTGCACAATAGAAGTGGCATACAATTTGAGCATAAAATACATTTTAGTATATTGGATTTCATCAACGAGAGCTTGGTTTGGTGCTTTCCCACCTGATTTCTAGCGCACAGAACTCCCGGAGTAGCGAAGTCAACTAACAGCAATAGCCGGTCCATCGGCAAGTCAGCCAGCACAGCCCAGTGCAGCAGCCAGCTGCCTCTGTACTGCACTCTGTCAAGCAATGACTGACCGTTACGGTTGAATATTTTGGCAGCTCGGGACATCAATACTCGAATAAGGTCTGGCTGCAGATCCCAGCGAATGGCGTGGAATAGCAGAGGCAGTTCGCCCTGAGCACAAAAATGATATAATTAGATAAGGAATTTATCAGGATAGATTATGATTTATTGCGTAGAAAATCATGAGGGATTACATCTTTTAAAAATGGGAAGAATGGGATGGATGAAAAATACGTAGCGGATGGGTGAAATGATGTTGTAACATATGAGTGAGATGATGTGACAGATGGGTGAGATGATGTGACAGATGGGTGAGATGATGTAACATATGAGTGAGTTGATGTGACAGATGGGTGAGATGATGTAACATATGAGTGAGATGATGTGACAGATGGGTGAGATGGTGTGACAGATGGGTGAGATGATGTGACAGATGGGTGAGATGATGTGACAGATGGGTGAGATGATGTAACATATGAGTGAGATGATGTGACAGATGGGTGAGATGATGTAACAGATGAGTGAGATGATGTGACAGATGGGTGAGATGATGTAACATATGAGTGAGATGATGTGACAGATGGGTGAGATGATGTAACATATGAGTGAGATGATGTGACAGATGAGTGAGATGATGTAAAATATGAGTGAGATGATGTGACAGATGAGTGAGATGATGTAACATATGAGTGAGATGATGTGACAGATGGGTGAGATGATGTGACAGATGGGTGAGATGATGTAACATATGAGTGAGATGATGTGACAGATGGGTGAGATGATGTAACATATGAGTGAGATGATGTGACAGATGGGTGAGATGATGTAACATATGAGTGAGATGATGTGATAGATGGGTAAGATGGTGTGACAGATGATTGAGATGATGTGATAGATGGGTGAGGATGTGACAGATGGGTGAGATGATGTGATTGATTGGTGAGATGATGTGACGGATGGGTGAGATGATGTGACAGATGGGTGAGATGGTGTGACAGATGATTGAGATGATGTGATAGATGGGTGAGGATGTGACAGATGGGTGAGATGATGTGATTGATTGGTGAGATGATGTGACAGATGGGTGAGATGATGTGATAGATGATTGAGATGATGTGATAGATGGGTGAGGATGTGACAGATGGGTGAGATGATGTGATTGATTGGTGAGATGATGTGACGGATGGGTGAGATGATGTGACAGATGGGTGAGATGGTGTGACAGATGATTGAGATGATGTGATAGATGGGTGAGGATGTGACAGATGGGTGAGATGATGTGATTGATTGGTGAGATGATGTGACAGATGGGTGAGATGATGTGACAGATGGGTGAGATGATGTAACATATGAGTGAGATGATGTGACAGATGGGTGAGATGATGTGATAGATAGGTGAGGTTATGTGATAAAGAGATGAGACGAAGTGAGAGAGATTAAGTGACGTAGCAGTGAGATGGCCGACCTACCTGATCTGGCAATGTCAGGGGCGCATCCAGCCGGGCACCCCTGTCTAACAATTCAGCCACCAAATCTGTCTGCCTGTGTCTGATAGCAAACAGCAGGGCTGTAGCATGTGAGTGACGCTGCAAGGGGTTTTGCGATTTTTAGGAGCAGAAATTTATTATATTATCGACACTTACAATGTATACCACTGAATAGTCTATTCAGTGCATATTATAATAATTTTATGGCGCACATACCATATTAGGAAAGTTGACATCGATTTCTGAGCCAGAGTATTTCTCGAACAGACGTCGTACATCCTCTGGTCGATTGTCCACAACGGCGTTGACAAATTTCTATTTTTGTATTTTTTGTATTTTAGAGTTGTGCATTAGATTAAAAATAGTGCGCACATCTGGACTGGATGGGTGGGGTTTGCTAGGGAGGCGTGCCTACGTTTTGATCGGTGGGATTAGCTGGGGAGGCGTGTGTACATCTGGATGGATGTGATTTGACTGGGGAGGCGTGTCTACATTTGGATGGGTGAGGGTTGGCTGGGGAGGCTTGTGTACATCTGGATGGGGGTGGGGTTGGCTGGAGAGGCGTGTGTACATCTGGATGGGTGAGGGTTGGCTGGGGAGGCTTGTGTACATCTGGATGGGTGAGGTTTGGCTGGGGAGGCTTGTGTACATCTGGATGGGGGTGGGGTTGGCTGGGGAGGCGTGTACGTGAGGCTTTTGAGATAATAAAGCAATTAACTAACCAGCGTAGGTTCCATTTTGATTACAAGAGTGATTATGCGCTCTGTGCCACGCGATAAAGCCAAATCTTTTAGCGTCATGCCACCCTGATAATTTTTTTAGAATAATTTATTAGTAATGTCGGTTGTACAAAAAAACTTAGTCTTAATATGGTTAAATAACCTCGAAAATTACCTTGGCAAGGTCAACGCGGCACCATTGGTTAATTAGTTTTCGAACAGTCGGCAGGTCATCGGATTCTACTGCAGTCCACATTTTGCTCTGACACTCGCCAAGGTGAAGATCCTCTGGACAATGGGCAAATATTAACAAGTACATGTAGAACTTTTACCCAATAGCCACTCAGAATTTACCACATGTTAAAAATCACCTGTGAAACTAGCAATTAATGCACATGATAAGGCTCTGAAAATACTACTAAGATAATAAATTAAGATTAAAAAGTAAAAAAATAATTACCTGGAATATTGGGCTCCACCAAATTCATGGCTTATTTATAGACTTAAAAAAATAAATAGTTTGAAACTGAAAAGGAAAATTGCAAAATAGAGTTCAGTCAACTATTCAAATATGTGAATAGCTATACAAAAGCTAAAGTTATAAAAATTTATCAAAGTTTCAACAGCCATTTAATTTCTGAGCATAATGAAATGATCTGCACTCTTTTTATATTCTTGTTTTTTAAGAATGCGAAGCACCTAATTAATACTAAGAAAAATCCCTATACTAAGAATCAATATTGAAATCTGAATATAGTGAGCATAGTGGTATATTTTTATTCAATTTTTTTACTTGAATTTCAGCTATGAAATGACTTCTATCTAAAGCCTATACGTCACTTGTTTTATAACCACTTTGGACAACTAGGCATTGCTAAAATTAAAAATATTAACTGTTTTAGAATTAGCTAAGTGGCTTAGATTAATAATAATACAATCAATATAGAAGAATCAACTTGAATAGTAATGATATTTTTAGTGTTATTAGTTATTATTTTTCAGTTATTAAGTAATTACTATCTCTATACCTGAGTATTTAATAAATGTTATCATTATAGATTTTTATCATGCAAAACAGCAAACAAACCTTTTTCATTATAAAATATAAAATATTTTTGCCCTTTTCATTGTAACATAAAATATTATAAATAAAATACTAAAGCACAGTGCATGTTTCACCCAATTTTAAGGTCAGAATTTGAGTGAAAGAATGTTTAATTCAGCTATAAACAAATTTGTCATTTTACAAGCCATTCTTTAAAGTTGTCATTGCACATTCCGAAGTTAGCTACATATATTAAAGCTAAATAGAATTCAGTGTAGCCATGCAATAAACTACCAAGGCGACTGCGACTGCGTTAGCGATTCCAAATCTTGTATTATACAAATCACAGTCATCGTTCGCAGCTTGAACAGTTGAGCGAACGATCTATATCTAACTAGTACGATAAATTAAAAAACTATTTAAATATCAAACTTTCGTAACTTCGCTGTTTACGTGAAAATTCTATAATAACGACAAATGAAACGATGCAAAAAATTAAGCCAGAGCTAAGTATCAGCAAATTTGCTTATTTGCTTGCTTAATATAATAGTTTTACATTATGTTTAAGAGTATAGCTATATTTTGCATTATTTCGATGCAACATCGACAACTGAATTGATCTAATCTGCATTTCAATTTTGTAGTTTGCCTGCTTTTATAGTACCGTAGTGTAAGTGAATTTTAGTCGCTGCTTTTGGTTTGATTCCTATTTCTTTGAATGGATCATCTTCCCTGGAGTTGGGAAAAATTTCAGAAAACTTTTGGCAGAATTTTGTTTCGTTGATCAGATCAAAATGTCGGCAATTGATGAGTCGGCACAAGAAAAAATGGTTCAAATTTGATGCAGTCAGAACCATGGATCAAAAACAACATGTACTCGTAACATACATATACAATAAGTTTGTTGCAGTATTGCATGTAGTCTCTCTCAGTTTTTAACAGGATTAGAATTCTATAGACACCCGGTCACAGCAATATGCTGGGAAATGAGTTCGCGATTTCCTCGCCAAGGAGCTGCATGGCAGCACCCAATTATGTAATTCACGTCTGGTGATGCTTACCCATTCCTATTGCAATACATTAGGTCGCAAATCTCCCGCAATATTAGCAACAACAGCTTCACTGAAACAGTTGCACTAGCTGACTACAGGCAGCTACCTGCATGCATGCACTGCAATGCCAAACACCTGAACAGGATCGGAAAAATCTCTAATCGAATTACACACGTAGCTAGCTGATCTCACTTAACAGTAGTAGACCTCAGGGAGATGTGCATGGTCCTAACCAGCCATGGATTCTTCCTGCTGAGACATCTCGTTGCAAACCGGTTGCGCTCCCACCTGCTCTTCTGTTTCATAAGAGCTGGAGACCGCGGAGCATCACTGCACGTCAACTTCTGCCAATTTACTTCAATTTGGCGCGGTAATTAAAAAACGGCCTCCCTCGGCCACGTCCAGCAAATCGAGAGCTGACGACCCCGCATAACATCCGTGACATTCGCACCTTCGTCGGACACCGGGCCGCACCGGATGAGGGTCGCCGATGTCTCCTCAGTGAACCTGCCGACTACTGGCGGGGGCTGCAGGGCGCAGCCCAAGGTTAAACCTTGGTTTAAATAAATGTATTTTACATGTACCTTGAAGTTGCATTGCGATTAGGGGCCTCGCGGTGTAATCGCGCCGCTTGAGCCCTGCACTCTGTCAGTATAGTATACATTTCATAGTTAAGACATTTTATACGGACATGAGATGTAATATATAACATACATCTTATTGCATGCATGGCCCCACACTCCCACAATCTTACCTATGCTACATACTACATGTATATACCATGATTGCCAATTTTTTCTATGAAATACATATTTTCCTCCGTAAATATAATTAACTCCATGGTTTTGTCTGTGGCTTAATCCATTTGATTTTTTATTGCATGCAGTTTATAATTAAATTAGCCAATCTGCAGTTCATATACAAATATTTTCTTTTTTGTGGTGTTTCTCAATTTTCTAAAAGCGATCTTTTTGTCGTAAATGTGACGGTCACATGCACATGTATTTGCATGAATACGACTAATATAGCATTTAGCAATCCAGATTCAAATGAACTTTGCCTTGAAGCCTGCCACGTCTCAAATTATCTTTGGAGTTTGTCTGCTGCTTTGGATTCTCCGCTGTGCAGAGTGTTGCCCCATTAGTAAGTTATTAATTTGTTGGTAAGTCTTGCACAAGCATACACGTACATATGACCAGGGACGTCGCCATGGATTTTATGGTAGGGAGCAGGACAGATTGAGCGCCACAGGCTCTCATTTTAGCACTTAAGGCACTCATTTTAGCGCCGCAGGCACTCATTTTAGCGCCGCAGGCACTCATTTTAGCGCCGCAGGCACTCATTTTAGCGCCACAGGCACTCATTTTAGCGCCGCAGGCACTCATTTTAGCACTTAAGGCACTCATTTTAGCGCCGCAGGCACTCATTTTAGCGCCGCAGGCACTCATTTTAGCGCCACAGGCACTCATTTTAGCGCCGCAGGTACCATTTTAGCGCCTCAGGGTACCATTTTAGCACTTCAGGCACTCATTGTAGCGCCACAGGCACTCATTTTAGCGCCACAGGCACTCATTTTAGCACTTCAGGCACTCATTTTAGCACTTCAGGCACTCATTTTAGCGCGGCAGGCACTCATTTTAGCGCCGCAGGCACTCATTTTAGCGCCGCAGACACTCATTTTAGCGCCGCAGGCACTCATTTTAGCGCCGCAGGCACTCATTTTAGCGCCACAGGCACTCATTTTAGCACTTCAGGGTACCATTTTAGCGCCACAGGCACTCATTTTAGCACTTCAGGGTACCATTTTAGCGCCGCAGGCACTCATTTTAGCGCCGCAGGCACTCATTTTAGCGCTGCAGGCACTCATTTTAGCGCTGCAGACACCATTTTAGCGCCGCAGGCCCTCATTTTAGCGCCGCAGGGACTGTTTTGTCGACCTGAAGCAAAATTATTGATTTTAATAATTGGTCAACAAAGGTGGGGTGTGGAGACGAAGCATTGGCATGTTCCTCCTTATTTTTTACTGTAGGGGGGGGGGACATGTCCCCGCTGCAAATGACATTTCCTTCTGAACAGTCGTTCTGTGTATTTTCTCGCTGATATGCATTTCTTAATGCGTGATCAGATACTTAATAAGTTATTCAAACTTAAATTACAGCTCCGTGCAAAAATCCTAGCTAGCCTAAAGTACATGATGTACACGCGTACAAAGGCTAATGTCTAACTTGTGCATGTTAATGTTACTGACCCCAAATTTTTAGCAAAGTCACACTTTATTTTGATACTCCGCGTACCAACCAACCGTATCGACCGCAGAAATAGCAAAGGAGGTCACCAAGAGTGCGTTCAACTTCGGCCAGAAGAAAGTCAACAAGCAGCTGTACAAAATCTCCGACAAAATTCACAAACCCGATGAAGTGGCCAAACGGGTGTCCAAAATTGAGGCTAAAATGGCGGCCGATGCGTCTAGGCGGGCGGCGGCCCAGGCGGCCGAGAAAGCGGCCAAAGAGGCGTCCGAGCGGGCGGCCAGAGAGGCGGCCGAGGCGGCTAAGAAGGCAGCCGAGGAGGCCCTGAAGGCGTCTAGAGATGCGGCCAAAGCTAAGAATAATCGATGGGGTTGACCAGCAGAAACTGGGAAGCAGTCGCGTGTGTGATTGACTTTTATAAATTTGTTCTACCTATCTAATCATTTGGAGTTCATAGGCAGCTTCTGGATGTTGAACTTTTGCGGCCGGGTCGACTTGTGAATTTCGAGATAGTCACGTGATGCGGCAAAAATTTTCCGGGTTTCTTACTTTTACAGATTTGTTTTACTTATTTAAGGATTTTCTAATTCAGCTTACCCAGTATTTGATGGATTTGGAGCTTAGATGTAAAATGCATGTAAATGGTAAGTTTCTTATTTTTATCACCCTTGTTTCTAAAGAATATAGTTTATTTTTTCGAAAATATTACAACTATTGTTTTATGTATGCTTGCATTTCACGCTCGTATTTTTACAGTAAATAAAACGTATTATTTAGCTTACCACTGACTTGCTTAATAAGTATACATGCACATGCATTATGTTTTAGCAAGTTTATGCTTTTTCTTACTTTATTGTAGCCCATTTGGGGGGTGTAGCAGCCTTGTGGTCAGAGCGTCGGACCTCACGATTCGAAAATCGAGGGTTCGATTCCCGATCCCATTTGTGTCTTTAAATTCCAGCATTGCTTACAACAAGTATAATTACATTAGGTAGAAAACAATGTTAGAGCTGTTTGCGTCGTGACTTATTTAGAGACGAATCAATAAATTTAGTTCTGCTTCCGGGTGCCAAAATTAGACGGCAGAGAGCAACGAGCGACGGTCTGCTGCGACAGAAGCTGCACCACGTACGCTCGTACCCGCTTACAGGCTGAAATTATTGATGTGGGGGGGGGGAGTGGTGCTAATCTGGGGAGTGGTGCTAATCTGGGGGAGTGGTGCTAATCTGGGGGAGTGGTGCTAATCTGGAGGAGTGGTGCTAATCTGGGAGAGTGGTGCTAATCTGGGGGAGTGGTGCTAATCTGGGGGAGTGGTGCTAATCTGGGGGAGTGGTGCTAATCTGGGGGAGTGGTGCTAATCTGGGGGAGTGGTGCTAATCTGGGGAGTGGTGCTAATCTGGGGGAGTGGTGCTAATCTGGGGGAGTGGTGCTAATCTGGGGAGTGGTGCTTAGTGGGGGGAGTGGTGCTAATCTGGAGGAGTGGTGCTAATCTGGAGGAGTGGTGCTAATCTGGGAGAGTGGTGCTAATCTGGGGGAGTGGTGCTAATCTGGGGGAGTGGTGCTAATCTGGAGGAGTGGTGCTAATCTGGGAGAGTGGTGCTAATCTGGGGGAGTGGTGCTAATCTGGGGGAGTGGTGCTAATCTGGGGGAGTGGTGCTAATCTGGGGGAGTGGTGCTAATCTGGGGGAGTGGTGCTAATCTGGGGAGTGGTGCTAATCTGGGGGAGCTGTGCTAATCTGGGGGAGTGGTGCTAATCTGGGGAGTGGTGCTTAGTGGGGGGAGTGGTGCTAATCTGGAGGAGTGGTGCTAATCTGGAGGAGTGGTGCTAATCTTGGGGAGTGGTGCTAATCTGGAGGAGTGGTGCTAATCTGGAGGAGTGGTGCTAATCTGGGAAAGTGGTGCTAATCTGGGGGAGTGGTTCTAATCTGGAGGAGTGGTGCTAATCTGGGGAGTGGTGCTTAGTGGGGGGAGTGGTGCTAATCTGGGGAAGTGGTGCTAATCTGGGGGAGTGGTGCTAATCTGGGGGAGTGGTGCTAATCTGGGGAGTGGTGCTAAGCAGGGGGACTGGTGCTAATCTGGGGAGTGGTGCTTAGCGGGGGGACTGGTGCTAATCTGGGGGAGTGGTGCTAATCTGGGGAGTGGTGCTAATCTGGGGGAGTGGTGCTAATCTGGGGAGTGGTGCTAATCTGGGGAGCGGGGGAGTGCTTAGTGGGGGGAGTGGTGCTAATCTGGGGAGCGGGGGGAGTGCTTAGCGGGGGAGTGGTGCTAAGCAGGGGAGCGGGGGGAGTGCTTACCGGGGGGAGTGGTGCTAAGCAGGGGGAGCGGGGGGAGTGCTTAGCGGGGGGAGTGGTGCTAATCTGGGGGAGTGGTGCTAATCTGGGGGAGTAGTGCTAATCTGGGGGAGTTGTGCCAAAGTTATCACACAATGATGGGGGGACTTTGAAATAGCTAAAACAAGACTGGAATTTTGCAATAAAGTAATATATAATTATAAGAGAGTTCAGAGTTGCAAAAAAGGCTTTTTCAACGTATTTTCCATACATTTCTACTTTTTAAGTACATTTGTAGAATAGTTATTAAAATTTTTTTATAAATGTTAAATAATTAAATATTTTTTTTTCGCGTTTTTACTACTGTAAATAATGCAGAAATAAAATGCTAGATATGTTTGATGGTATTTGAAGCTCACTTAATTTATTGATTCCGATTGTTTTCTGTAGCGCCAGAATGTATTTATAGATTTGTTACAACTGAGTGCAGATAAGCGTCTATGGCACTCGCGCCTCAGCCAATCTGTTCACATATAGAGAGATCAAATTTTTATTACGGCGGCAATTTAAACAGAAAAAAGGTAGCATTATTATTCTGCAGATACTTCTGGCTCGGCTGCGGAGTCTGCTTTCATCGCCATGCATTTGGCGACCAGAGCGCTGCTTCTGGTTGGTGTTCTATTGCTGCTTTCAGAGTTTATTCAGACTGGCGATTGCTGCAATCCTGCGAGTAAGCTTTTTCAAAGCATAATTTTAACATTAGCCTTGCCTGGGGTTGTAGCCTAGGGCTAGTGGTTAAGATTTGAAGGTCGGGGAATCGATTCCCGATCCCACTGGAACAATTTGTGTCTTTAAGAAAGATGCTTAACTCTGCATTGCTTCAGTTCACCCCAGCTGTAAAATGGGTGCCAGCATTAGCTGGGGTAATTGAGGCTGTGTGTGGCGACCCCCCAGTCCTTGGACTGAACAGCCGTACGCAGCCTTCAGATGCGCCGCGCAATAGCTGCGGCTGAGCTGTCGGTTGCACATCTGGCCCCATTGGGGCAGGTGTAATCAATTATTATTTTTTAAGCATAATTTTGCTTTTCAAAAGAGGCTTCCACGATTGCAGATGGCGTCAAATCACAAATGCAGATGGCGCCATACCACGAAAGATGGCGCCAAATCACAAATGTAGTTTGCGTCTAACCACAAATGTAGATGGCGCCAAATCACAAATGTGGGTGGCGCCAAATCACAAATGTGGGTGGCGCCAAATCACAAATGTGGGTGGCGCCAAATCACAAATGTGGGTGGCGCCAAATCACAAATGTAGATGGCGCCAAATCACAAATCTAGACGGCGCCAAATCACAAATGTAGATGGCGCCAAATCACAAATCTAGACAGCGCCAAATCACGAATGTAGATGGTATTTAGCGGTGTTTACAAACAGTATATTGAAAAAATGTCACTTTATTTTCCTAACCCAATTGTTGGCCCGCAGAAGCAATTAAGTTCATTACGAAGGCCCCACTTAAGGCCTCAAAGAAGTTCTTTACCAAGTACATGCGTCGCAGGTCTCAGCAACTGCCGGAACAAACTAAAAAATTGAAAGCACAGGAAGCTTTGTTGAGAGCAAGGTCAAATACGAATTACAAGTATTGAGAACAAAGACTTGCAGACTGGAGTTCGCTGCGTTTTTTATTATTCCACTTCTGCGGCTGCTTCGACAACAGCCTTTGGACATCGGCCGTCTACTGGGTTGTTTGAGTAGTTGCTGCTCAGTGCGACCGTGTGCGACCTCAGACTTAACCGCCTCTAAACTCTACAACTCCTAAACTACACAACCCCTAAACTACACAACCCCTAAACTACACAACCCCTAAACTACACAACCCCTAAACTACACAACCCCTAAACTACACAACCTCTAAACTCCACAACCCCTAAACTTCACAACCCCTAAACTACACAACCCCTAAACTACACAACCCCTAAACTACACAACTCCTAAACTACACAAGCCCTAAACTACACAACCCCTAAACTACACAACCCCTAAACTACACAACCCCTAAACTTCACAACCCCTAAACTCCACAACCCCTAAACTCCACAACCTCAAAACCTATATAACCACCACAATCCTGGGACATCCTAGTCTTACAACTCTAACCTAATAGTCAGAGAACTTCAACACTGTAGTACACTCGGTGTAAAACACTCTTCAGCTGCATGCCAGTCAGATATTTCAGAAGCGCATCACTGAAGTAACTTTTTGCGATGACTGTCCCGTAAAACTTCTAGGTGCCAAAAAACAAGAGTGAATTTCCATTTAAGCCTATCTCAATAGGTACATGCCAAAAGGTTTTCTAAAGTATATTTTTTAAATACTTTGTCAGGTCCAAATTATTTATTAAATATAAAGGTGCACTTAAATGTTTAATTTTATTAATCAAAAGCTGTTGTAAATCATATTTTACTTTCGCTTTAATTGTCTCAGTGTTATTAACCAAAAAAGCTATATTTGAAAGCCTCATAGTGAGCATTGGCGAGTCAATTGTTTCGTCTATGGTTAAACCTACCTGTTTCAAATTCTTCAACCAGGTAGAATATGCATGAGAAGTCTTGATTTAGACTCTCAGCCATTTTAGACTAGTTTTTTAAGCACACGAGTTTATTTGTCGTCAAACTAATTGATCAAACCAAATAAATGGGTGCTGGTTGCTATCACTGAATAACTGAAGCTGAGAGTTGATTCCAATGAGTACGAGCTTGACGCACTTTATCGCAGTGCTCACTGTTCTCTTAACAGCTTCTCAACTGGTGGATTTGGGACACGGATGTCCCATCTGTAAGCTTATTTATTAAATTTTAACAAACCATTTTTTACACAAAATGTAATGAGCTAGCTGATACAAAGTTTATTGAGCTAACACAAAATGTAATGAGCTGACACAAAATGTAATGAGCTGACACAAAGTTTAATAAGCTGACACAAAATGTAATGAGCTGACACAAAACTTCTTTTACCGACACAAACTGAAGCGAACTGACACAAACTGACATGAACTGACACAAACTGACGCGAACTGACACAAACTGACATGAACTGACACAAACTGACGCGAACTGACACAAACTGACGCGAACTGACACAAACTGACATGAACTGACACAAACTGACGCGAACTGACACAAACTGACATGAACTGACACAAACTGACATGAACTGACACAAACTGACATGAACTGACACAAACTGACATGAACTGACACAAACTGACATGAACTGACACAAACTGACGCGAACTGACACAAACTGACATAAACTGACACAAACTGACATGAACTGACACAAACTGACGCGAACTGACACAAACTGACATGAACTGACACAAAGTGATGTGAACTGACACAAACTGACGCGAACTGACACAAACTGACATGAACTGACACAAAGAGATGTGAACTGACACAAACTGACATAAACTGACACAAACTGACATGAACTGACACAAACTGACATGAACTGACACAAACTGACATGAACTGACACAAAGTTATGTGAACTGACACAAACTGACATGAATTGACACAAACTAACGTGAACTGACACAAACTGACATGAACTGACACAAACTGACGCGAACTGACACAAACTGACGCGAACTGACACAAACTGACGCGAACTGACACAAACTGACATAAACTGACACAAACTGACATGAACTGACACAAACTGACGCGAACTGACACAAACTGACATGAACTGACACAAACTGACGCGAACTGACACAAACTGACATGAACTGACACAAAGTGATGTGAACTGACACAAACTGACATGAACTGACACAAACTGACGCGAACTGACACAAACTGACGCAAACTGACACAAACTGACGCGAACTGACACAAACTGACGCGAACTGACACAAGCTGACGCGAACTGATGTTTAGAAAAAAATGTTATGAGCTTGCGTGAGAATTTGACACTCAGAAAACGCTAACAGACTGACACTAATCTCAATTGCAGCTTTAACCAAGTCAATTGTTAAGAGTTCATTTAAAGGCGGCCAAAGGTTCGTTAACAAGAAGCTGTACCAGCTGGCTGACAAAATCCACGACCCCGGCAGGAACACTGTCGCTGCCACCACCCAGCGCATGGCGGAGGCGGCAGCCAACAAGGCCACAGCCAAAGCTGTTAACAAGCACGGCCTGGCGCGGCCGGGTCAGCTGCCGGGTCAGCTGTCGCCGGGTAAGGTGCCGCCCCAGAGTAAGAAGGTGGAGAACTTGAACAAAGTAATGAGCGGTCTGGACAAAGTGAAGACTAAAGTAGAAAAAGAAGCCGCCAAAAAAGCTATGAAGCAGGCAATGGGCAGGTAGATTGCAACACTTATTTGTTAAATTTAAATATTTTCTGACTACGTGCTCTTATTGCTTACTTTAAGTAGCACTTTTAGACCTATTTTATTGTCTTGGAGTAGTAAGAAACTCGAGTGAACCATTAATAATCTGTGTTAGGTAATGCGAAACCTTTTGCATGACTGGTAGAAGTAATTTTTTTGTTTTTTTTTCATTGAAACACGACAACACGACGCTATGTCGATAGTGGTTACAAGTTTTATTTTGTTGAAAATGCAATTTGGGAATTTCATTGTTAACAACATTAAATAAACAAAAATATAAAAGAAAGGAAATATTTAAGTTACGTGTAACTATTTTTGAAGTATTTTTAACTGAAAACAAGAATTTACATCTTAACTTTAAACGAGATTTATTTAAAGTTAGACATTTACAGTAAATTTTCTGAAACGTTCCTAATCATCTGATTTAACCGCATTTAACATTAGTTAGTTAGTTAGTTAGTTAGTTAGTTAGTTAGTTAGTTAGTTAGTTAGTTAGTTAGTTAGTTAGTTAGTTAGTTAGTTAGTTAGTTAGTTAGTTAGTAAGTTAGTTAGTTAGTTAGTTAGTTAGTTAGTTAGTTAGTTAGTTAGTTAGTTAGTTAGTTAGTTAGTTAGTTAGTTAGTCAGTTAGTTAGTTAGTTAGTTAGTTAGTTAGTTAGTTAGTTAGTTAGTTAGTTAGTTAGTTAGTTAGTTAGTTAGTTAGTTAGTTAGTTAGTTAGTTAGTTAGTTAGTTATTTAGTTAGTTAGTTAGTTAGTTAGTTAGTTAGTTAGTTAGTTAGTTAGTTAGTTAGTTAGTTAGTTAGTTAGTTAGTTAGTTAGTTAGTTAGTTAGTTAGTTAGTTAGTCAGTTAGTTAGTTAGTTAGTTAGTTAGTTAGTTAGTTAGTTAGTTAGTTAGTTAGTTAGTTAGTTAGTTAGTTAGTTAGTTAGTTAGTTAGTTAGTTAGTTAGTTAGTTAGTTAGTTAGTTAGTTAGTTAGTTAGTTAGTTAGTTAGTTAGTTAGTTAGTTAGTTAGTTAGTTAGTTAGTTAGTTAGTTAGTTAGTTAGTTAGTTAGTTAGTTAGTTAGTTAGTTAGTTAGTTAGTTAGTTAGTTAGTTAGTTAGTTAGTTAGTTAGTTAGTTAGTTAGTTAGTTATTTAGTTAGTTAGTTAGTTAGTTAGTTAGTTAGTTAGTTAGTTAGTTAGTTAGTTAGTTAGTTAGTTAGTTAATTAGTTAGTAAGTTAGTAAGTTATTTTAAAACCGAGTAGTGTAAGTTAACTGGTTAGACCATAGAGATACTGCAATCATAAGTTAGATTACTTATTCTTTTAAGGAACGAATTACTGAGAACTTGGGAATGCGTTCTTACAAAATATGATGCGCAATTGATGCATCTACTTTATAGCCATCGCAAGCCATTTCAATAACAAGTAAGTCATCCTGCTGTCTATTGAGCAGTTTAGCAGCTCAACCCGCTATCGACATGCGCATGTGGCGGTTTCTGTTCATCATAGCAGCACTCAGTCTCGTCATCATGAGCACCTCAGTGGCTGACGGATGCCCAAAGAGTAAGTTTTTTGGATGTCGCCAAAATTTTATTTGCACAGATTTGCACGCAAGTAGACTCCAGTGCTAGCTGTTAGATAGCTATCTCAAGTGTTAGACTCTGATGTCAGCTGTTAGAGACATCTGATCCGTTAGACACACAGCTGTTGGACACACCACAGCTGTTAGACACACCACAGCTGTTAGACACACCACAGCTGTTAGACACACCACAGCTGTTAGACACACCACAGCTGTTAGACACACCACAGCTGTTAGACACACCACAGCTGTTAGACACACCACAGCTGTTAGACACACCACAGCTGTTAGACACACCACAGCTGTTAGACACACCACAGCTGTTAGACACACCACAGCTGTTAGACACACCGCAGCTGTTAGACACACCACAGCTGTTAGACACACCACAGCTGTTAGACACACCACAGCTGTTAGACACACCACAGCTGCATGTTAGACACACCACAGCTGTTAGACACACCACAGCTGTTAGACACATAAGAGCTGCATGTTAGACACACCACAGCTGTTAGACACACCACAGCTGTTAGACACACCACAGCTGTTAGACACACCACAGCTGTTAGACACACCACAGCTGTTAGACACACCACAGCTGTTAGACACACCACAGCTGTTAGACACACCACAGCTGTTAGACACACCACAGCTGTTAGACACACCACAGCTGTTAGACACACCACAGCTGTTAGACACACCACAGCTGTTAGACACACCGCAGCTGTTAGACACACCACAGCTGTTAGACACACCACAGCTGTTAGACACACCACAGCTGTTAGACACACCACAGCTGCATGTTAGACACACCACAGCTGTTAGACACACCACAGCTGTTAGACACATAAGAGCTGCATGTTAGACACACCACAGCTGTTAGACACACCACAGCTGTTAGACACACCACAGCTGTTAGACACACCACAGCTGTTAGACACACCACAGCTGTTAGACACACCGCAGCTGTTAGACACACCACAGCTGTTAGACACACCACAGCTGTTAGACACACCACAGCTGTTAGACACACCACAGCTGCATGTTAGACACACCACAGCTGTTAGACACACCACAGGTGTTAGACACACCACAGCTGTTAGACACTGGTGCCATCTGTTAGACGTAAAAGGTAAAATTTCAAAACTCAAGTGAATGCCAAAAATTTGCATGCAGGAGTCGCGATCGCCGTACTGAAGGCTCCGTACAAAATCTTCAAGAAAGAGGCAAACAAGGGACTGTTCAAGCTGGCGGACAAAATCCACGGAGTTAGATATTGAGCAGTCAGCCTTGCTGTATTGCCGAACTACAATCGGTGCAACAGTGAACGTTTATTGGCTTAAACAGTGTAGCGTTGTAATGATAGAAGTAGTTAATACTGCAGCATAAGTACGTGTATTCGCTTATGTGTGCCTTGTAGAACCTTCGAAGAATGGGTTTTATTTTATGTAGACTCTCCAGTACAATGTTTTAGTGAACCGCAATATGAATAATAAAAATAGTTTGCAACAAAAATCTCTTCCCACGCTACTGCAGCTGAGTTTCGTAGCTGTACATGCACATGCATGTATTCAAAGGCGCGTCACGGGTCATCAGAGCAGCTCTCAGCTGTAAACTCGTCTGGCTCTCGATCGCGTCATTTGTCCGGTTGTCGCGCCATTCTCGCTCATGAGGGCCAACCTCAGTGTACATGACTGAAAATCAGAAATTCATGCCCGCTGTGTACACCCTGCGTGAGTAGTGTGTCGCTCATGAGGGCCAACCTCAGTGTACATGACTGAAAATCAGAAATTCAGGCCCGCTGTGTACACCCTGCGTGAGTAGTGTGTCGCTCATGAGGGCCAACCTCAGTGTACATGACTGAAAATCAGAAATTCAGGCCCGCTGTGTACACTCTGCGTGAGTAGTGTGTCGCTCATGAGGGCCAACCTCAGTGTACATGACTGAAAATCAGAAATTCAGGCCCGCTGTGTACACCCTGTGTGAGTAGTGTGTTTATAAGTGAGTGAATCAGGAGCCAGGATTCTAGCGGAATTAACTGAAATTGCCTCAGCCATTCACGGTTGTGAGGGGACCTAAAATTAAAGCGTCCCCACAATTAGAGGGTCGCAGGAGTTTGGTGCCCCCGGATCCCGGATCCTCAGTTTTGGCGCCTGAGGCGAGGTTATTCATTCTTGGATTCAGTTTGGATTCAAGAAGGAACAATCAAACAAAAAATTACACTTGTGAGTATTCAAAATTGCAACTAATTAATTTGACTTGGGACTACTATATGAACCCGTATCCGTTGATTTTGCGAAGGTCCGTCGGGCTGATGTCGGCCTCTAGCACCGCGGCAAGGTGCTCCCTCGGGGTGTACCACCTCCCCCGGGGTGTACCTCCAGCGGGGTGGGCGTCCAGCAAGTGTACCTCCAGCGGGGTGGGCCTCCCGCGAGTGTACATCCGGCCGGGTGGGCGTCCAGCGAGTGTACCTTCAGCGCATGGGCCTCCCTCGGGGTGTACATCCGGCGGGGGGATTCCCGCCCCTCCCACCAATGTCGTGTGCACGCGGTTAGTGTAGGAAGGAAACCCCCGATGCTGACGCAGCCCTGTACACTGAGCAACCGGCCCCCCATGCGGGGGACAGAGAGCAGCCCTGTAGCTGGGGACAGAGAGCAGCCCCTGTAGCAGGAGGGGTAGTGCGTGGAGAGCCGCCATCCCCCTGTAGCAGGGGACAGATAACAGGCGACCCCTGTAGCAGTATGAGGTGGGGTACAAAGAGACACGGGGTGCTGGGACAGAGAGTGCGTGGAGGCACCCTGCGCTGCCCTGGCATGTCGCAGCACGCGGCGTGGACAGAGAGGGAGTGTGAGTCACACCCCCCGCGGAGAGAGCGGCCCAGTCTGGAGGCGTGGGACAGACCGGCGGCGAGTGATAGAGAGCTCCCCAGGCTGCAGAGGACTTGAAAAGAAAAAAACACGTATTTTAGTTGTTTCAGGTTCAGGCCATCCGGCAAACAGAGCAAAGCTCTCCAACAGTGTTTTATTTAGCATAAACTACGGGGTAGCGCCCCAACACATTAGCATAGTAGCGAACAGATGCGTTCTGCAAGCAATTAACAATCAAGTAGGAGTAGGGCTCCCTAGTGGCGTCTTCGTACATTTGAACAAAACTTTTTGGGTTAGCGGGGACAAGCTGCTTTGCAATATGGGCGACTGTACTAACGTCCCGTACATTGCGGAACAATACAAGGTAGTTTGCGTTAAGGGATTGAGTGCGGTGCTCCTTGCCCTTGGCAAACAGGTTTTGTACAAGGTACCAAAGCCGGAATCCCACATGGCTGACTTTGCGAGTGAAAAATGCGGTAAAAGCAGCGTTTTTTTCCATGGCTTGCATTTGATCATCGACAACGAGTAGAATATTCGGAGCGGGAACATAGGTTTCAGGGTTAAATGTAGACGAGCGAAAATTGACAGGGTACGGTAATTCAAACAGTTCCGGGTCTGGATAGTGCCCAAACCAATCAACGCGAACAGGCTTAGGGTCCTGAAAAAACTCGTTTCGCAGCAATTCTTTAACAAGAGTTGTTTTTCCGCTCTGGTTAACACCAGCAAAAATCGCCGAAGTATTTGGAGCAAACTTTAGAGCGTCAGGATCAATTGTTTGGTACATTTTCAGGGCGAGTTGACACTCCAAATATTAAAAACTATTTTATTTGTAGAACATGTTTTCGAACCATCAAATCATTTTCAAGCAGATTGGTAGAGTAACATTCCCTTAAAATCTTTTCAATCGACAACCCCTCTAAAAAGTGCTTTTCGGCCACAAAAATCACATGCGGCCCACACGCTACACTTAGAGGGTGTTGAACAGGGTGACGATTCATAGCAACAGGTGAATGTACATGCATCGAGATCCAAGCCGAGAGCAATTCCGGCACGGGTTCAATACACAGGGGGTCAAAAAATGTCACACTCTTATCATCGTGTAGGCAAATCAGTCCCCAGTGGGTGCCTGGCAGATTACCCGTGTCAAAATTAATTACATATGCAGCAGGGTAAACAGGTGCAGGAATTCTGTCGAGAGGGCAAACGTGCACTTCCACAGGTAGTTTTAAACGCTCCAAAATTTCCAACGTGTTCATACGTAGTCCAGAATGGGCTGGCGGCCTCTAGTGATTTGCACCGCGTTGTCAAAGTAACCAAACACCAAAACGTTAATCCCGGCAGGTAGGGCTGCAGAAAACTTTATCTGTAGGGTCAGATTCCCTCTCTCGCGAGGCATGCTATGTCCACCCAGTTCCATGTCGGGCATTAGATTCCACGCAAATAAGCAGTAACCGGCGCGATAATCCGAATATGACAGGTCAATGTCCAAATCGCGATTCATTTTCCCTAGGCTCTTAAACAGCATGGCGTACTCGCGAGCATAGTTTTGGGCAGCGAACCTTGGAGTGAATGGTTGACCGCACAGACTGACACCGTCCTTGTACAGGGCCACACTGTCAGCCCCAAATGGCTCGAAATTGAACGGATTATGGGTAGCCACCCCGTTATATGCGGCACTATTTACCATCCCATAATGACAAGTTTAGGCTTCTGCTCCGGGAAAATATTATTGATTGACACGTCGCGAACTCCTACAGCGACAGAGGTGTTGTGTACAACGAGGCGCTCGATGGGGTAGACTGCATTCTGAGTTGCCAGCTGTTCTTCAATCTCCAAGGCCAGTTGGGGGTTAGCCTTTACCCGACGAACGTGTAATTTTGCATTTGAAGAACCAACTTTGCATCAACCCCTTCGGCGTGATTCTCTACAACGAATCCCGAATTTTGCAGAGTGAGCGTAACCACCATATCAGTGTAGGGTAGCAGCATACGATCGTTGGTGACAAAAAAGTCGAGACTAAGAGGGCCATACAGGTGAAATGTTCGAGAACCGGCAGCCATCGCCTTGCGAGTTACAAAGCCAGGATTTCCAACCGCAGCCATTTGACCCCCAGCGTCTTTAGCGTAGCCCATCATCCGCAGTTGGTTAGACTTTGAATCAGACCCATAACTCAAGCATGTACGAATGTACGCCTTGTAGGCGTGGTTGTTGTTGCTAGACTCGATATGTGTACCATTTATGGAAAGAGACACGTTTTTGAACATGGTCTCCAAGAGGTAATTGATTGGCGCCACGTTTGAATCCGCCGCCAAATCGGCTCCATTAGCTCTCTTAATACAACCTTTAATCTCGAGATCAATGTCATTAAGATCGACAAACGTCTCGCCGCCCACAATTCTAAACTCGACCACACTCGCATTTTCGACGCTGGCAACCGGGTGGATTTCTTCAGTAGTTGAACCTACAGCGGCAATCTGGTGGGCTCGAGGGGCAAAGAGCTCAAACTCGGACTTTGTACACAGACACTCGGACATGTTTAGTAGACAGACTCGATTCGGCGAATCTAATTGAAGCGGGGCTTTTTATTTATAGTGCTGAAAATGTCTGAATTGAGACGCTTCGGAGCCTTTTTTCTTCTTCGTCCGCTACCCCTTTGGGTAACCGTGTCTTTAAAGGCGTCCTTGGCAGCCTGAACAGAATTGCGCAGGACAGACTCTTTCAAATTGCCTCCTTGCTCGAGGCTATCGTTAACAGTAGTTGCTAGGGCTCTAGTACCATGACGGAGAACGTTTTTACCAAAACTCTTTAGAATTGGCAACGCGAAGCGGGCAATGCTTCCAAACAAACCGTTGCCCCTCTGGGCGCCCGCGAAAACAGGCAAAGCTCCACCAATCAGAATAGAAGGCATGATTAAGCACTAGGATATAGTTTACTGAGGCTGTGCTGTTTATTTATAGCTTCTTTTCGCGGATGTTAACGCTCAAGACGGTCTTGCCCCTCATTACTTTTGTCATATCCCTGCCCATATCATCGTTAATTTGTACTTCAATAGTTTTGAATGGGTGCTTAACCAGTGGTAGATATGCCGGATTGACAAACTCGTAGTACTCGCGACCGCCCTGAACTTTGGGATCCATCGGTATAGCTCCCAACAGAGGAACTTTAACGTCTCCTACAATAACAGAATCGACTATGCTCGAATAGATGTACATTGTTTGTATTCCACCGGTTAATTCCATTGATGCGTTTGCGTAGAAATCCGATATACCGAAAAATGGGGTTGTATAATCATGCTCTGGGAAACCAAGCACGCTGGTCAAGCGCCCCAGCCCAAACATGTAATCCGTCGAGCCAATGTAATAACACCTATTCGTAACTTCGCTGTATCTGAAAAAGTCCGTTCTAGGTGCTGGAGCCGCTATGAGATCTTTGATATGTTTCCAAATTATATCGTTGAGTTCCTCCACCAATCTTTTAGGTGTACTATAGTATCCTCCCTGCATAAAAAGATTTGATCAGACGCTGCGCTAGTAACTTGTCTTATTATTGGAGCATGGTCCATTGACTGTACAGTCGGTTCCTCAACAACTGCGGTGATGGAGGCTGCACACCCCGCGTGTAATACGAGTTCAGTAGGTAGATCCTCATTAGACTCGAAGCCGGCGACTAGTTTAAACACCTTGGGTAGGGTATCCGGGAATTTGATGCCGACGGTGGATTTTGAAGTATTCACAATCATAAAGGCGGTTGGGGATGTTCTTAAAAAGACAATTTTCTTATTATCCCCTTCAACGTATCGGATACCGTTTAGAAAGCCGGAAATACATTCTTCAGGGGTTTTCAGACCCGCTGCGAGACAAAGGTTTGCAAACGACGAAGCCGTCAAGAGGCCCTCCTGTTCGCGAATGGTGATCGGTATAGATTTTTTGAAAGATTCAAATTCTTTGGTAAAGTAGATCCGTTCGAGGCAAACCTCATGATTCGGAAAGTGGAGAGTGTCCGGTAAATTAATAAAATAATGAGCCGGATTATTTTCGGGATAGTGCTCGGGGCACGCATTGCTAGGCAGAAAGAGATGCATGGTAGCCATGCATTAGTTATTATTACGTTGACGTATATTTATAACTTCATTTACAGGTACAAATGAATTAAAAGTGTCGGGATAACCGCGCCAGCTAACGTAATGGTGCGCAACACCATTTATTAACACGTTTCTACGCAAAACTTTATTGATTACAAAACGCTCGGGTCGGGTAGATTTGGACAGTTCATTGTAGTAAAACCGTCCCTCAATCACTTCACCAGACAAATCAGAAATACGATAAAAATGTGGGGGTCCAGGACAAACTTTGGATATAATGTACACCTCCTCACTATACATGTCGTACGCCTCCTTGTCGAATGCCCGCGAGATTTCGAAATTCTCACAAAATCCCCCTTTTTATATACGGGTCGTCTTTTTGCTGATCCGGGTAGAGCTTTTCCCACACACGCTTCTGATTGTGGAACCCTACACTTGACGGTTTCATCTCAATAGTAGAATGCGTCGTGTTGTTGTAATTACCTACCAAATTGGTAAGTAGTCAACCCAACGCCACGTGTTGTTGTGCTCAAAGTAGCGAGCCAGACGCTTTCGAAGAGTTCTAATCAGCCTCTCGGCCATGTTTGCCTTGTACACAGAGTTGGTGCTGTACATTTTAACATTATTGTCTTTTAGTATGCGGCGCATTCGCTGATTATAAAACTCGGTACCCCGATCCACGTGCAGGTAAAGGGGGCGGGCAGGGAAATCATTCGCCAACATTGACTCAAACGCTGCGGGGGTATCACTCTTTAGTTTAATTGCCCTACAAAAAGCCTGCTTACTAAGCACATCAATAACAACTAGTATATATTTATGTCCGTCATTCCAACGTTTGTATCGCGACATGTCCATCAAATCGGCTTGTAGAGTTTCCATGAATCCTCCCGACATTACTTTTCCCGTTTTAAATGTCCTGTTGACTCTCCGGTGACGGGTGTAACTCGGTTGGGTTTCTAGCCATTCCCTGGTTTGGCGTCTTGTCAGGTTTGGCGCCAGACGTTTGGCCTCCTGATAGACACGGGCAGCATTTGAAAAAGCGGCGGCTCCTTGTTCGTAAACTCGACGAAGAGCGGTTAGAGCCCTCATTGACAACAAGTGTGGATGCGCAGCATGAATAGTTGCACGTAATGTCGGCTGGGGAGTTGTCTACACAAAGCTTTGACGCGGCTGCTGCTGCGCCCATGACCGCCGGGCGCGCGGTTATGTTTGGACTAGGGTTCTATTTATAAAGAGTCACGTATTTTTTCTTTTTCTCGGGTGGTCTTAGTTGGTAATCGTGATATTTACCCACCCGGTACCTTGATCGACAAGTTTGGGCATAGCATTTACACCTTTGTTGCGCGTGGTCGTTAAATCGCGGGTGTCTGTCGCAATTGTGTGCTCATATTCATCGCGGTAATCGTCGGTACCAACCATATGGTCAACCTTCTTTTCCTCCACAGGGAGCTGTTTCCGACCGAGCATAGACATTGGTATACGGGCCTTGTCTAGCAGAGCCCAGAAAGCGGTCGAATATTTCGGGTGATTATTAGTGTTGGTGGTGACGGCTTGTAGAAGATCAAAAACGTTGCTGCCACCCCAAGTTTCACCATCAAAAACGACTTCCCACGATTGGTTGTAATTTAGGCTGGGGTGCTTTTCTGTTAGTATATTCCATATACGTTGTTGCCTATCAGAAAATAGCTGCTTTGTCGTCTTTTGGGGTTTTACTTTAGCCAATTGGGTCTGTAGCTTTGCATTGTACTCTACAAGTTTTTCGTACTCCGATTTTGGGGCAATTTCTCGCGGAGTACCCTGTCTAAGCTGATTGAATTCCTCCTCGGGGACCACAACGTACTTGTCCATTTTCAACGTCGTTGTCCTAGCAGACCACCAAACAGTCCAGTGATTAACGGTGCAGCAATCTTGGCGAGAATTGGTAGGAATCCTCCAACTTGAGGGTCCGATAGTATCATATTCTTCTTCCTATTTATAGACAGTTTTTTGTCGGCCATGTCATGCAGGGCTTCTCTATAACGTTTCAACCTTGCAAACTGTCTAGGGGATAGATCGATATTGCCCTTGAGTACATTGTGGCTTAACTCGCACAGACACTGCATCAACTCATTATCGGCTCCCCTAATAATGGCCCTCCTTCGATGTGGTCGCGCGTCACCGAGCTCCTCTAGCTCGCGACGGCAAGAACAAAGACGAGAAATTCCGTTTGTCATTATTAAGGTGGTAAGCATTGCGTGCATACATGTGCATATTTTGTTTATTTATAAGCAAAGCATAATTAGAGTTGCAGAATAGCAGTCACGTGGTCGTACATTTTACACAGTTCGTCATAGTTTCGTATTCCTAGGAACACTAACCGACCATTCTTTCCGCACAGCAGGCACTTGGCCTTGCGGAATGGGGACTTTATTACAAGCCCATTGAATACCTCACTCTCCCACTCAACCCAGCGCGAGCTCGAGTTGGCAAGGCGGAAAAAGTTTGGCTTAACATTAACTTCTGCACGATAAGTACCGGTAGTGATAACAACAGAGTTTGGTTTACATTGAGCAAAAAGACGCAGCACATCGTTGGTTGATTGGCAACCAAAAACAATGGCAGATAATGAACGTTTGAAAAAGTTTATTGTACACTTTCCGATCCTCAGGTTGTACAATGCCCGGGGTCTATGAAACGTTCTAGCGCGCGCCCAGTCCAAGTTCGGTAGGTGGTTCCACCTTGCGCAAAACACCCTGTTTACGCACACGACGTTCTGCAAGCGGTTTTTTCGGTTGCTTTTGTTTCCGCTCAGCTCCACCAGCTCCGCGCTTGCGTCCTACCTTGATTTTTAACGGTGGAATCCAGTAGCAGCGGTCAAACGCCTGCTTGGGAGCTTCTATGAATTGCAGTTGTTGAATTTTCGGCACCGCGGTTAGAACCGAGTCGTGAATCACCGCCGTGTCTAGGGCGAACAGTACTCTATAGTAGCCCGTCTTGTTCTTGTAGTCGGTGCACAACTTGCCGCTCTTGTCGTACATTTTAAAGTCGTGAGCCAATCCGAATGCAGCGCTGTCGCAGCCAAAAGTGGGGTTGTACCCCAATAGCGCCATTCCTTGGATAGAGAGCTGGTGACACACGGAATTGAACGCTTCTGGTATGCAGCTCTCCAAGTGCTTTTGGGAAAGAATGATGAATTCGCGGCCTTCATTGTCGGTTCTCACACCCTTGACAATCAGTACGGGCGTCGCATTGGCAAGATAGAGAGGGCCCTGTTCGTCGTACTCAATGTCGTACGTCTCGGTTCCGTTGTAGCTTGGACCTCTCGACTTGAGAGAGAATAGGTCGATCCTAACACTATTGTAGTCTTGAACGGTATCCATGTTGCTGCTGCTGCTGAGAGTGGGTCTCGCTCCTGAGCGCCTCCTTATATACCCTTGGCGCGGAGGGTGGGGTGGCTGGGCGTTTTTGTTATAGTCCTTCTTTAACGACACTTTCCGGTGTTGGAAATCCGGAAAAAATAAACCTTTTGTTTCGATCTTCTGGTCGAGGGGTTTGAGGCGTGTCGTGAATGCAGCTGCAGTGAGGGTTGATAGTCAACTTCGCTAGCACTGGTCTACTGTGTTTAGGTCGCCAAATCCTTTGGTGTTCCGTCCACGAGGGAGCAATCGGCTGGTGATTCCGGTACCGTATTTTCTCACGATGATCCTCTTGTAATATTGGGGCAATTATCTGCTCCATTCTTTGAAGATTGGCTTTGAAATGCATCTTGTCTCTAAAGTAGTAGTCAATTCGGGCATCTGTATATTCTTGGGTGCTGTAAGGCCCTTGCCCAATTTCGTCTACCTCGACATTAAAGGTGACTAATCGTTCGGGAATTGGTTTGCCGTGACAAATGCATAACCAGTCTGTGGACTTTTTCAGGGTCTCGTACTCTGCCCTTTCTTTGCTCGATAAAAGCGGGTAGTCTCGAGAAATCCAGCTCATTCCTCTGACTCGTCAGATTCGTCGAGAAAGAAATAGTGGAAGAAATTGTCGACTCTATTCTTTTCAACTGCACAAAGTATTTTGTCTGACAGGTGAAATTCGCAGTCTCCTTTTACGTACAGGCGCTTCCCGTCGATAACTTTGATAGATGCGCCGCCTCCGAGATCGTAATCTGTGCAGCTAGTGTCCAGAAATTTCATTCGATGCCATTGTGCTCGACTAAACACGGCTCCTGGACAGCTACAGTTTTGACAGTGGATGCGGAAACGCGGTTTGTTTGGGTCCCAATATCCCACTTCCAGCACTGCGTTGTCAACGTGGGTGTACACTATTTCCGATTGCCAGTACATTTCGATATTGTTGAGAAATACCAATTTTATTTATTTATAGGCTGCCGTCTGAACAGATTTCCAACCATTCCCTCCACTGTAGAACGGTTCTCTCAATTGATAAAAGTAAATACGCCGCTAGGAGCCCCCGGTTGCTGCTGCGCGCTTCGTAAAGACAGTTGAGATATGTGTCTCTATTTGCATACGCAAATGATACGGGTTCTGGCAGAATCCGGTTGATCAACTTTGATAATAACAACCTAGCAGTTCTACCATTGCCGTCGCTAAAGGGGTGTATGGTGAGAAACTTTTCTAGGAAATATGCTCCTGTCACTACTGCATCACGCAAGATTTGTGGCTCTTTTATGTCTCTAGTTAATTTTACCAGCTGCCGTTCAATATTTTCTGGGGCACTGTAATACATACTCGCGCCTGCTGGCTTGGCGTGCTTAATTCTATACGATCCTGCATTCGGGAGCAGTCCTCTGCACACGCGTGTGTGAACTTGTCTAACAAACTCTGTGTCAATTAACCCCCTCGTGTCATTGAGGTGTATTGCCGCACTCCATAGATTGGCTGTGACCATACAGGACCGGGTTTTTATCGCTTCTTCTGCTTCCTCCCAAGTCAACGCCACCTCTCTCTCCTCAATGTTTACTTCAGTTACGAATGCCAGCCGGGCTAGATACGTGAATTCTAAGCGCTCCTTTGCGGTCAATCCCTCGATTCTTTTCCTAGTGTCTGATAACAATCTTTCAATGAGGGGTAATCTGGCGCGCACGCTCTCGTTGCTGAAATAGGGGTTATCAGTTATACCCTCTTCCATGTTCTCCATACAGAGGGTTTTGTACACTGCTTCTATTTATGGTTGCATTAACACGTTGCTCGCGGCCTGTCTGTCCCTCTGCAGCCTGGGGGGCTCTCTATCACTCACCGCCGGTCTGTCCCTCTACCACCCCGGCCTGGGGAAGCTCTCTGTCCCTCCGTGTGACTCACACTCCCTCTCTGTCCACGCCGCGTGCTGCGACATGCCAGGGCAGCGCAGGGTGCCTCCACGCACTCTCTGTCCCAGCACCCCGTGTCTCTTTGTACCCCACCTCATACTGCTACAGGGGTCGCCTGTTATCTGTCCCCTGCTACAGGGGGATGGCGGCTCTCCACGCACTACCCCTCCTGCTACAGGGGCTGCTCTCTGTCCCCAGCTACAGGGCTGCTCTCTGTCCCCCGCATGGGGGGCCGGTTGCTCAGTGTACAGGGCTGCGTCAGCATCGGGGGTTTCCTTCCTACACTAACCGCGTGCACACGACATTGGTGGGAGGGGCGGGAATCCCCCCGCCGGATGTACACCCCGAGGGAGGCCCATGCGCTGAAGGTACACTCGCTGGACGCCCACCCGGCCGGATGTACACTCGCGGGAGGCCCACCCCGCTGGAGGTACACTTGCTGGACGCCCACCCCGCTGGAGGTACACCCCGGGGGAGGTGGTACACCCCGAGGGAGCACCTTGCCGCGGTGCTAGAGGCCGACATCAGCCCGACGGACCTTCGCAAAATCAACGGATACGGGTTCATATAGTAGTCTTGGGCTTATGAAATAAAATGAAAACGATATGAAAATGAAACTTTCTCTACAAAACTATCTCAAAATACAATAGATGAGCATGTTGTACATGCTACATGTAAACTATAGAATGGTATATCTTACCGCCCAGAGTAAATGCAATCATGAGATTTTTTCCTATTTCTGCAGTGTATTTTTTTTCAGAAAATGGTCACCTAAAAACTACACGTCTGTGTTTTACGTCCTGTTGTTATACTACAGTTTCCTGGAAAAATTCCTGCGCAAATGACAGGGACCCCCCAACATATAGCTCCGATCCTGTTGCGGGCCAAGATTTGGGGGCATTTCATGTACTGAGCTTGTCTAGCAATGGCCAATCCACCTCCGGCCGCACGGCGACCAGACCTGGAAGCAGCGGGAGGCCTGCTGACCCTCTCGAACGGAATTCCGTCCACGCTCTGCCCTCCGCTCAAATTCAAAACCAGCATTCCACCATGTCATGAAGCAAGGGACAACTGGAAATCCCGTGAAATCCACTGCTTCACTGACGGGTCCCAAATCAACTCCGCCTCTGGCTACGGCTACTGAATCGTGTCTGGAGGGAGAACTGTGGCGACCTTCTCCCAACACACCGGCACCTGCTCCACCGTCTTCCAGAACCGAGTTCTCGCCATCAGCTCCTGCGCCATGGAGCTGTACAATCAGCGCGTCTGGGGGAAGGAGATTACCCTCCACTCGGACAGTCAAGCGGCGATCCACGCCCTTGAGCGCACCACCACCTGCTCGCGTACAGTCCTGGACTGCATCGGGCAGCTCAACCGCTTAGGCGCCTCCAACAAGGTGTCCCTAAGATGGATCCCCGGGCACTCGGGCCACCCCGGCAACGAGTTGGCCGATCGCCTGGCCAAGGCTGGCTCGACCGGTTTTTTTACTGGTCCACTGCCCGTGGCCCCCACCCCCATCGCCGTTGTCACCACTCGGATCAACCAGTTGGTGGCTTCAAAGCACAGGGAGAGGTGGGCTAACGCCCCCAACTGCGGGCTGTACTAGTCCCCTGTCCTTCCTCCGCCCTGCGCAAGGCCCTGCTTGGACTCAACCGCAGGGACATCAGGGCGGTGACCATGGCCCTCGATCGGGTCATGGCATTTTGCCAGGCATCGCCACCTCCAGGGAAAAATCCGCAGTGAGGAATGCCCTTTCTGCCTCTCCTGTGTCGAGAATGCGGAGCACTTCATTCTGTGAATGCCCCGCCTTTACTCAGGTCAGGCTCACCTACCTCGGCCCGAACCCGGACCAAGGACTACTTAAGAACACATGACGTTACACTTGCAAATATTGGCAGAATTCTTAAGTAGTCCTTGACCCGGACCTCTCCGACGTTTTTAGGCCCGAGAATCTCTGCCAGCTCGTCCGCTACCTAAGGGCTACCGGGCGAGCGACAATCCACCTCCTGGACTCTCCGGAGGGGGACCGCGCTGCGGACACCGGCACCACCTGAACTCTCCCTGTGCGACACCGCAGCACTAGCTGCCCGTGGTCGCCAGGGGTTAGCGAAATGGGCGGCAAAGCCTCCTCGCTGTTTCCGGACGCACGGAGCCCCCTGCAGCTAAGTCAAGTAAATCAATGGCCAATTCAAGGGACTCAATGCGAGGTGTCTATTGGAAAAGCTTAGACAGTCACTGGAAGGACTGGTGCATAAGGGAATTCTTTTGACTAGGGCGCAAAGGTAGCGTACGTGGCCAATTATTTCTTACATGTAAATTATTTTCCTCTCGTTCCAGTGCAAAAAGCAGCGAGTTTCAACTTACTCAACTTTCAACTTCCCGCTCAAAAAAATTCAAATGGTAAGTGAGCGTGTAGATCTGAAAAAAATATTGTTCACCAGCTAGATTTGCTGTGCAGACTGAAATTTCACAGAGAGCAGCTAAGTTGAAAGAAATTTCAGATTAGATTGTAAAGTTGCAGAACAGAAGAGAAGTTATTGACAAGCATTAGTTTTAATTGCAACTGAATATAAAAAACAGAGCAGAAAGAAATTTACCCTTTTGTTTGTTTATTACTTTGGTCATTACTTACTTATTATTAATTATACAATGTGTTAATCTCTTCTTTCTTCGAAACTATTTTAAACTTGTACCACGGCATGTCGGATGCCTGCAGCTGCTTGTATGTACGCAGTACGCACGCATCATCCTAGCATTGTCTCCACGCAGGTCAGGGTCACAACCAATCATTCGAAAACACGAAATTAAAATTTCGAATATATTAGTCTTATTAATTTGTCGCAATTAGTCAGGAAGAGAAACTGGAAAGTTCAGTTTCTATGGCCGATGATGAACAGCACAGCAGTGAATCAACTCAAGGTCAAAGAAGTGAAAACGATCCTGCATTGTCAAAAACAGATAGTGCCAATGGGAGAGAATTTTTTAGCTTTAGCTATTACGATCAGTTTATTATCAGTGAAGCTGATAAAAAGCAGTACAGGTGAGTAAAATAATAGGCCTAAATCAGGCTAAATGTACAATTAGGGCCTAATCTACATATAAAAATCAAAACTCTATCTTATAATATATAACAAGGAATGAATAAATGTGCAATGCAATCCAGATAGTGTACTCTGTGCAATTACTTTTACCCTTTCCTTGAATGGTGTGCCATATCCTATATTTCCTGTTATACTAGGCCTAGATATAAATCTATTCTAAATATTTAAAGTTGTTTTCTGGCCAAGGAATTTTTGAAATTTGGTCAAAATTTTAAATGTATAAAACTTTAATAGATGGGCCTTGTGAATAAATCTTTGTTTAGAATTGAAAAAGTAGTTTCTTTTAGTTTTTAGACTTAGCATTTCATATTAAATAACATAAGACATGTCTTACATTAATTTTTTTTATGCTAGAACTTAGTCTTACCTTTTAATTTCTTGTTAAATACTTGCAAGGCCCCTAATTTATACATCTATTTATACATCATTGTATTTATACATCATTGTATAAAAATGATGACATAGTTCTTATACAAATGAAAATCTATACCTAAAAATGAAAACTCTATCTGTTTGTCTATGTTTATACAAATTTGTTTGATAGTATAGACTCCCAAACTGCTTAACCAAATTATACCAAACTTTTCACCTACCCTAAAGTCACTCTAGGTTACCGTTAAATGTCTTACGCTATCTAAAAATTTCCCAAATCCAAAACCTTATCTAAAACTGCAAAAAACTGCTCAATATCAGTCAAAATGCGCATTTTTTTTCATTACATCCTCTGTAGTGCCATTCCACTTTTACCAATCATCTTCAAATTTGATACAAAAGATTCAAATCTGTTTTAATTCAATAATATAAAATTTCAAGTCTCAAAGTTAATCTTGAACCATACATGCGCAACTGCTGGCCGACCTGGCTGATCTGACCACTGTAAATTGTGGTAGACCAGGGGTAAGTCACAAAAATACCCAGCCTAAAGAATACAAATGTAGTACTAATTAGATGACAAGGCATTTAGCCCTTATAAGACAGTCATAGTTACTCCTGCCGTTTACCCAAAATTGCGTTAGGGTTTCTTTCATAGGTAAGTTGCATTTTTGGTCAAAAAGTAAGTCGCATGGCCAGTGTAAATCAGGGGGGTTGCGCATGTATGTCTTGAACGGTGCTATGCACTTTTAAAGTTAGTCTGCTTCTTGTTAGCATAGCAACCACCCCTATAGGAAAAAGTTGTAAAACCGCGGACGGTGTCCGGCGCACTTTTGAAATTTTTCTAAAGCGCAGCGCGCGCACAGGCGCAGCGCCTGCGCGTGCTGCCCTTTCTTACTGGCTGCTGCTCTAGCAAATACATATACATGGAAATGGGTATAATACCTCTGTTGAAGGGGCTTATACACTCATAATTTATTAAGCTTAGAGATGTTCCGAAAATTCAATTTCAATTTTCCAAAATTTGAAATTTTTTAGAGCAAATTTCAATTTCAAAATAAAATTTAGAAGTGAAAATTTTGGTAGTGTCTAAAAAGTCGCTAAAAATAAACTACTTTCTACTACATATACATGTATTACTTTTTGCTTAAGCAGTAAATTAAAAGTAAAAAAGTGTGTGTTGATCATACTAAACTTTGTTTTTCTGAATTATGATTTCGGGAAATTTCAATTTTGATTTTGGAAAGTTAGCAAATTTTGATTTCAACGAAACTGCAGATCTTTTGGAACATCTCTAATAATCCTAAAGCGCGGTAAAATAGTTTGACTCTTTTCTAAAGCGCGCGTCCGCGGGTTTTTAACATTTATTCCAATAGGGGCAACCACCCTAACCTCTGCCTTTCTCTCTTTCCCTTCTTTGGTGAGATGTGTAAAAAAGGGTTTCAAAATTGACTAAATTTCGGCTGCCATAAGCTTGCTTCATATAAAGCAATTGACTTCAAACTTAACACAATTCTTTATTAACTTATTCTCTGTCTAAATGTAAAGTCTCAGCTCTATAATTCAATCAGGACAGAAATGATAAGCATATAAAGTTCATTTGCTTCTTCTGTTGTTTGTGCTGCTCAATCATCCCCATACACTAAGGGTCAGGCAATAGGGCTGAATGTACATAGCAAATGTACAGTGTTTTGGAATAACTTTTTTATAGCCCTTTTTGCATCCCCATAGAGAGGCTACCTTTAGCCATGACAGTTTAGTGAGAAATTCTAACCCACTGTCCTACTATCTGATTGAGTTGAGAGTATTTTGTCCCACAAACTGACTTTCCAATCACTTGAGCTTATGCTATAGGACATACATGCGCAACCCGCCTAATTTACACTGGCCATGTGACTTACTTTTTGACCAAAAATGCAACTTACCTGTAAAAGAGACCATAAAGCAAAATTAACGCAATTTTGGGTAAACAGCAGGAGTATCTATGACTGTCTTATAAGGGCTAAATGCCCTGTCATCTAATTAGTACTACGTCGGTATTCTTTGGGGTGGGCATTTTTGCGACTTACCCCTGTTCCACCACAATTTACGTTGGCCAGGTTGGCCAGCAGTTGCGCATGTATGCTATAGGATCCGTGCCTAAACAACCAGCTTAATGGGTATCACCCTGCTACTCTCTGGAGACTTGCGACTTACATTTTGTTACCTCGAGGGCCCAATAGAGAATCCAGCTCCTCTCATGGCTGCAGGCCAGATAAGTGAGGAAATTAAAGGGGATAGAGAGAAAAGGTGATAAAACATGAGATTGAGAGAGAGCATGAGAGAGTTGAAGGGAGAGAGAGAAAGAAAACAGAGAATAGAGGAGAGGACAGAAGAGCTAGAGGGGAGAGGAGAGATGATAGATAAGAGAGTACCTATTAGAAATAAGAGAAGAGAGATAAGAGAGTAGAGATAAAGATGAATGGGTAGAGAGGAGAGTCGACAGTAGAGAGAAAGAGAGTAGATAGGAGAAAGAAGATAAGAGAGATAAGAAATGCAAGAGCAGAGAGGAGAGTATAGAGAGACGATGGATAAGAGAGTAGAGGTGAGAGATGAGAGAACTGAGAACAGATTAAAGAGAGAAGAAATACGAGTGGAAAAGTGAGAAGAGGGGGGAGAGAAAAAAGCAGAGAGAGGAGAGTTGAGAGGTTAGAGAGAAAAGGAGAGACAAGAGAGGAGAGATGCGAGAGTAAAGAGGAGACAGTAGAGAGGAGAGACAGTAAATAAGAGAGTAGAGATGGGAGATGAGAGGGTAGAGGAGAGGAGAGATGAGAGATAAGAGATAAGAGAGTAGAGATAAAAGGAAAAAATAGAGGAGAGGAGGCAGAGAGAAGAGAGAGAAGAGGAATGATAAGAGAGAAGAGACAAGAAAGGAAAATGAGAGAGAAGAAAGAATCGAGGAGAGGAGAGAGATCAAAGGTAAAGAGTATAGAAGAGAGAAGAGAAGAGAGGAGAGGAGTCAGAAGAGGGGAAGAAAAGAGTACAGAAGAGACAGCAGAGACGAGATTAAAGAGACGAGAGATGAGAGAGGGGAAGAGAGGAACGATGAGGGAGCAGTAGAGAGAGAAGAGATAGGGGAAGGAAGAGAGGAGAAAGGAGAGAGAATCGAAGAGAGGTGTGAGAACAGAGAAAGGAGACGAGAGTGGAGAGAGAAAGGGGTAGAGAGCAGAGAACAGCGATGAGAGAAATGAGATGAGATAAATTCTCCATTTCTAAAACCTCTATCGTAACTACTCGTATTAACAAGTTTTTGTTTGAGTATGACTTCAAATTTATGAATTTTTGCAATAATAGTTCCGGGAATTGGAATTCAGCGGGTTCAAAATCCGCGGGGTTCGACAGCTTGTCTAGTTTGTATTTATAAGATTGGCAATGATATAATATTTTTTACATTACATGTATATGCATGTAAAGATATAGTTAATAGTTTTGTTTACAAAAAACGTTTGAAATAATATCCTTTTAAGTTAAAATTTTCAATTTTTCAATTTTCTTCAAATTTGATAATTTTAGACACTTACTGCTAGACAATGGCCTTCAAGTGCTGCTTGTCCACGAGCCAGAAGGCTTAAAGAGTGCCCCAATTAGTAATTCTTCATCAGCTAACAGAGACAACTATGATGCTGAGGATGGCAATGATTCCAGTGACAGTGACAATGATGCAGATAACAGTGCATCTGGCAGTTCTGATGACAGTGACAGGGAATCGGTTGGGTCAGATTCTGGTAATTTTATCCTGTTTATGCTTATATATTTACTGTTAGAATTTTTTATCGAACAGTGCAAGTTCGAAAAAAAAATCGGTTGAGCCATTTATTCTCTAATCGATCACATAGATGCCTACCTAGATACCGACAGACCTGTTGTGCCCTGAAGAATCGGCCCCACCGTTACTTATTCCTTCAATGTTAGCCTTGATTCTAATCCTTCTTTAAGACTTGCTATGCTGTAATGCTTACATCTTATTTCCTATGATAAAATACAACTACACAACAAGACCATTGGATTTAGTAGAAGAAGGATGAAAATATCCTTCCAAAGTTGCTAGCTTTAAGCTTCAGACTAGCAATCTACCCCCCCCCCTGTTGGGAAGCAAACAAAAAAGTGTAATAAACATTTTTAAATAAACTACATGTAGCTTTTGAACTGACGGGCTCCTTACTTTCTAATCCTGTCAGACATGTACACTTCAGTGTGCCTCGGGGGTTGGCCTTCATGGCTGTGAATCCCATATCCCACAACTTGAATCCCGCAGGCAGAACCGGGCGCAGCCGAGGTGTCAAGGCTTCGTCATCTGCCCGACGCTCCGCAGCGGCCCTGTGCATCGCCAGCGGCAGCTCCGACGAAGGCGCCGAACTGGCCGGCTTGGCGCACTTCCTTGAGCACATGGTGTTCATGGGATCGGCCAAGTACCCGACAGAGAATGATTTCGATGCCTATGTGAGCGAGCGAGGCGGGGAGAGCAACGCTTGGACCGACATGGAGCGCACAATGTTCTATTTTGACTGCAGTCAGGAGAGCTTTGCCGACTGCTTGGACCGCTTTGCCAACTTTTTTGTTGATCCGCTGCTGTCTGCCGATAGCCTGGAGCGAGAGGTATGCGGAACTGGTCGCCTGGGCTGTGAGCTTCTCCCGGACACCTGGGATCCATCCTTATCCTTCACTTGAGATTCCATCCTTATCCTTCACCTGGGATCCCATGCTTATTCTACACCTGGGATCCCATCCTTATCCTTATCCTTCACCTGGGATCCCATCCTTATCCTTATCCTACACCTAGGATCCCATGCTTATCCTACACCTGGGATTGCTTATCCTACACCTGGGATCCCATCCCTATCCTACACCTGGGATCCCATGCTTATCCTACACCTGGGATCCCATCCTTATCCTACACCTAGGATCCCATCCTTATCCTACACCTGGGATCCCATCCTTATCCTACACCTGGGATCCCATCCTTATCCTAAACCTAGGATCCCATGCTTATCCTACACCTAGGATCCCATCCTTATCCTACACCTGGGATCCCATCCTTATCCTACACCTGGGATCTCATCCTTATCCTAAACCTAGGATCCCATCCTTATCCTACACCTGGGATCCCATCCTTATCCCACAGCCGACACCTGAGATCCCATCTTTATCCCACATCTGACACCTGGAATCCCATCCCAACACACGAAGTCGCGTCCCAACTCCCGAACTCAACACACAAAATGTAAAAAAAATTATAACTCTGTTATGCTTGTCATCAAACTCACCTTGCAGGTGCAAGCGGTACACAGCGAGTTCGAACAGGCCTGCTGCAGTCTGCAAAGCCAGCTGGAATTTTTCACCGGCTGCTTAACCTCGCCAGGCCATCCTCTAAGCGGCTTCAAATGGGGTAACAAAGTTTCGCTGTGGGATCTGCCTCGAACAGCGAATATTGATGTCAGATCTAAGCTGGAGGAGTTCCGGCGGGTGCACTACCGGGCGGGGAACATGACCGCCGCCCTGCAGAGTCGCCTCAGTTTGGATGCCATGGAGGCCGCCGCCAGGGCCGCCTTTGAGGGACTGCCTCCGGGTATGGCAGTTTTAGGCTCAGACTGCGTTGCTAGGGTCAGACTGTGTGTTGCTAAGGTCAGACTGTGTGTTACTAGGGTCAGACTGTGTGTTGCTAGGGTCAGACTGTCTCGTTGCTAGGGTCAGACTGTGTGTTGCTAGGGTCAGACTGTGTGTTGCTAGGGTCAGACTGTGTGTTACTAGGGTCAGACTGTGTGTTGCTAGGGTCAGACTGTCTCGTTGCTAGGGTCAGACTATGCTGATTGCTAGGGTCAGACTGTGTGTTGCTAGGGTTAGACTGTGCCGTTGCTAGGGTCAGACTGTCCCGTTGCTAGGGTCAAACTGTAAGGTCATGCCTTCACCCTCTCAGATCCTTAGCTTGAACCAGGCAGCCTCCCAAATCCTCAGTTGCTGGGCCAGCCTCACAGATCCTCAGTTGCTGGGCCAGCCTTCCAGATCCTCAGTTGCTGGGCCAGCCTCCCAGATCCATAATCTAGAATGCAAAGAATGCCTGCAGTTCTCCCACTCTCATCACTCCGCAGGTCCTCGCACCGCCAGCCCGGAGCGGCCCTTAGCAACCGGCGGGCCGGCAGTGTTCGGCGATGGGTTTCTAGGCCGAGTGTACTGCCTGCTGCCCGTGAAGCAGGTGGACCGGCTCCGCCTGGCCTGGCCCTGCCCGCCAGCCCGCGACCGGCACCTGGAGCAGACCCACCGGCTGATTGGGTTCTGCCTCGCCCACGAAGGCGCCGGCAGTCTGGCCGACTGTCTCCGTCGCGAAGGCCTCGCCGTTGAGCTGGTGGCCGGGGTGCACACCGGCTGCGGCCTGTACGACAATGCCTGGTTAACGTTGATGGAGCTCAGCTTGAAATTGACGCCAAAAGGATTGCTAGACTGGCGCAGAGTGGTTCGTTTAGTTTACGCTTACATCGGCATGATGGGCGCGAATCTCGATCAGATTCGTCGAATATTTGACGAGTTGCAGCTGGTGGAGCGGGCAGATTTTCGATTCGCTGAGGAGGCGGAACCGGCGGACAGCGTTGAGACGCTCAGCCTGAGTATGAGCCGCCTGCCGCCTCGGTTTTGGCTGCTGGGTGATCATCGGGTACCGCATCGGTACCACGCAGAGGCTGTGCGAGATTATTGGCGCTGTCTGAGGCCTGAGAATGCCTGCCTGCTGCTGGCGTCCAGGTCGTTTGAGTCCGCTTGCGACCGGGTCACGGACTGGTTTGAGGTGGGTCACTGGCTGTGTGTGCTTAATCAGTGACATTGTGATTAGGTCACTGGCTGTGTGTGCTTAATCAGTGACATTGTGATTGGGTCACTGGCTGTGTGTGCTTAATCAGTGACATTGTGATTGGGTCACTGCCTGTGTTTAATAAGTGACATTGTGATTGGGTCACTGGCTGTGTGTTTTTAA
>NIVC01000110.1:202500-250000 GCA_002269645.1 Macrostomum lignano
AGGGAGGGGAATGGTGTGAGAGTGAGGGGAATGGTGTGAGAGGGAGGGGAATGGTGTGAGAGGGAAGGGAATAGTGTGAGAGGGAGGGGAATAGTGTGAGAGGGAGGGGAATAGTGTGAGAGGGAGGGGAATAGTGTGAGAGGGAGGGGAATGGTGTGAGAGGGAAGGGAATAGTGTGAGAGGGAGGGGAATAGTGTGAGAGGGAGGGGAATGGTGTGAGAGGGAGGGGAATGGTGTGGGAGGGAGGGGAATAGTGTGAGAGGGAGGAGAATAGTGAGAGGGAGGGGAATGGTGTGAGAGGGAAGGGAATAGTGTGAGAGGGAGGGGAATAGTGTGAGAGGGAGGGGAATAGTGTGAGAGGGAGGGGAATGGTGTGGGAGGGAGGGGAATAGTGTGAGAGGGAGGGGAATAGTGTGAGAGGGAGGGGAATGGTGTGAGAGGGAGGGGAATAGTGTGAGAGGGAGGGGAATGGTGTGAGAGGGAGGGGAATGGTGTGAGAGGGAGGGGAATAGTGTGAGAGGGAGGGGAATGGTGTGAGAGGGAGGGGAATAGTGTGAGAGGGAGGGGAATGGTGTGAGAGGGAGGGGAATGGTGTGAGAGGGAGGGGAATGGTGTGAGAGGGAGGGGAATGGTGTGAGAGTGAGGGGAATGGTGTGAGAGTGAGGGGAATGGTGTGAGAGGGAGGGGAATAGTGTGAGAGGGAGGGGAATAGTGTGAGAGGGAGGGGAATGGTGTGAGAGGGAGGGGAATAGTGTGAGAGGGAGGGGAATGGTGTGAGATGGAGGGGAATGGTGTGAGAGGGAGGGGAATGGTGTGAGAGGGAGGGGAATAGTGTGAGAGGGAGGGGAATGGTGTGAGAGGGAGGGGAATAGTGTGAGAGGGAGGGGAATGGTGTGAGAGGGAGGGGAATGGTGTGAGAGGGAGGGGAATGGTGTGAGAGGGAGGGGAATAGTGTGAGAGGGAGGGGAATGGTGTGAGAGGGAGGGAATGGTGTGAGAGGGAGGGGAATAGTGTGAGAGGGAGGGGAATGGTGTGAGAGGGAGGGGAATGGTGTGAGAGGGAGGGGAATGTTGTGAGAGGGAGGGGAATGGTGTGAGAGGGAGGGGAATGGTGTGAGAGGGAGGGGAATAGTGTGAGAGGGAGGGGAATGGTGTGAGAGGGAGAGGAATGGTGTGAGAGGGAGGGGAATGGTGTGAGAGGGAGGGGAATGTTGTGAGAGGGAGGGGAATAGTGTGAGAGGGAGGGGAATAGTGTGAGAGGGAGGGGAATAGTGTGAGAGGGAGGGGAATGGTGTGAGAGTGAGGGGAATGGTGTGAGAGTGAGGGGAATGGTGTGAGAGGGAGGGGAATGGTGTGAGAGGGAGGGGAATGCTGTGAGAGGGAGAGGGAGAGAGGATTGAGAGACAGAGAGTGGAGTGAGAGAGAGAGAGAGAGAGGAGGTCACGTTGTATTGAGTTCTAAAAAATGGCAACCAGTTTCAAGCCTCAGCTCTGGGCTCTTCGTCAGGCCAACAATAAATCACTCAACAGTGTTCTTCTCAGAGACAGACCTGTCGCTATACGTGACAACAAAATTTGCCGATTGCAGCTACGATATTGTCCAATCGGAACCGTTTGCCATCATCTTCGATTTGGAAGGATTCAATGACAAATTATTTGTAAGGATTTTTTATTTCTTTGTTCTGCTTGCTAATCATACTTTTATGCTACTTATAAGTAGTGGGCCTGTAATTTGGAACCGTTCAAAAACACTACTTGAAGGTTCTGTACTCAACCATTCTGAGCAAATTGGAGCAATTTGGCTTGCTGCTTCAAGCCGGGGATTCTTCCCTGAATTTCGAATCGGCCAAAGAGGAGATTCGGAAACTGCTGGCTAATGACCTGTTCTCTGCTAAGCGGTTCGCCAGGTGATGAGCTGCTGCTTTTGATGTGCTCAGTTGTCTCTTGTGGAGTGTTTTTAGCATCTCTTCAGTTCCTCTCCTCTCCCTTCTCCTCTCTCTCCCTTCTCCCCTCTCCCTTCTCCCCTCTCCCTTCTTTCTCCCCTCTCTCCCTTCTCCCCTCTCCCTTCTTTCTCCCCTCTCTCCCTTCTCCCCTCTCCCTTCTTTCTCCCCTCTCTCCCTTCTCCCCTCTCTCCCTTCTCCCCTCTCTCCCTTCTCCCCTCTCTCCCTTCTCCCCTCTCTCCCTTCTCCCCTCTCTCCCTTCTCCCCTCTCTCCCTTCTCCCCTCTCTTCCTTCTCCCCTCTCTCCCTTCTCCCCTCTCTCCCTTCTCCCCTCTCTCCCTTCTCCCCTCTCTCCCTTCTCCCCTCTCTCCCTTCTCCCCTCTCTCCCTTCTCCCCTCTCTCCCTTCTCCCCTCTCTCCCTTCTCCCCTCTCTCCCTTCTCCCCTCTCTTCCTTCTCCCCTCTCTCCCTTCTCCCCTCTCTCCTTCTCCCCTCTCTCCCTTCTCCCCTCTCTCTCTTCTCCCCTCTCTTCCTTCTCCCCTCTCTCCCTTCTCCCCTCTCTCCCTTCTCCCCTCTCTCCCTTCACCCCTCTCTCCCTTCACCCCTCTCTTCCTTCTCCCCTCTCTCCCTTCTCCCCTCTCTTCCTTCTCCCCTCTCTTCCTTCTCCCCTCTCTCCCTTCACCCCTCTCTTCCTTCTCCCCTCTCTCCCTTCTCCCCTCTCTTCCTTCTCCCCTCTCTTCCTTCTCCCCTCTCTCCCTTCACCCCTCTCTTCCTTCTCCCCTCTCTCCCTTCTCCCCTCTCTTCCTTCTCCCCTCTCTTCCTTCTCCCCTCTCTTCCTTCTCCCCTCTCCCTTCTTTCTCCCCTCCATCGTCTCTCTGTCTCTGTATCTCCTTTCTCTCGTCTGTCCTCCCTCTCCACTCGTAAACTCATTCAGCATTTCTTCGTTTTCTACCATGGCTGATTCACTGACTGTCACCTTCGCAATGCCGCAAACCCTCAGCAATGTTCGCCACTTCCTTACGGAGCCGCAGCGCTATTTGGCCAGCGACCAGCTGCAGTGCCTGGAGCCGGTCAGCTTGGCTGACGTGGCGGAATTTCACAAGAGCCTGCTGTCGCGCGTGTTCTTTAAAGTCTACGTGCATGGCAACTGCTTGCCGCAGGTGGGAAAATATTCTATTTTTGATTATCTGTGCATGATAGTGCATTAAAGAATTACATTCTTCCTATTCAATAAATATTTTTTTTTAATTTCAGGATGCTAAAGAGTACTTCAAACGTACTTTGGCAATTCTGCCACCAGATGCTCAGGCAATCCAATTGAAGGTACTGTTTTATTATACTGATCAGATTTTGGTTTTACTACTGAAGTCAGTAGTAAAAGAAAAAAAATTATTTTACTGCAAAAAGCGCTTTTATAACCAAATACTAAAATACTAAGGATATTCTCAACAGACTACTTTGATGAGTAGAAACAACGAAATATTGATAATATAGATCAAGCTGTAGTGAAAAATTTATTTTCATATTTTTAGATCGTTTTACTAATAATACTACTGTGATTAGTAGAAAGTATGAAATTTCGTTTCCATAACCAACAAAATATTTCCGAAAATGGCTATTAAGCCTAATCTACTAATTAGTAGTTTAGAATGTTTTCCTTTTTTCATTCCATATTTCAGCACGAATTCGAGGCCATGCCGCCTGGTCGGCACGGAGTTCGACTGCGCGGTATGCGACGCGGCGACGTCAATAGCCTGCTTGTTGAAGAGGTTCAGTTCCCGTTTCCACCCAGCTTGCGCGACATGGCCTTTGCTGATTTGCTGCTGGTAAGCTGTGGGGTTCTGATTGCCAAACTGCACTTTTCATCGAACTGCCAATCCCTTGTATTTTACCGCTAATCTAAACTTGATCTAATCGATAATCCGTTTAATCTAACTGTTAATCCGGTTGATCTTACCTCTAATCCGGTTGATCCTACCGCTAATCCGGTTGATCCTACCACTAATCGGGTTGATCTTACCGCTAATCCGGTTGATCCTACCGCTAATTCGGTTGATCTATTCGCTAATCCGGCTGATCCTACCACTAATCCGGTTTATCTTTTCATTAATCCGGTTGATCTTACCGCTAATCGGGTTGATCCTACAGCTAAGCGGCAAGCCGGTTAATCCTACCGCTAATCCATTTGTTCTTACCCTAATCCGTTTGATCCTACCGCTAATCCGGTTAATCCTACCGCTAATCCATTTGATCTTACCCTAATCCGTTTGATCCTACCGCTAATCTGTTAAATCTAAGCGGATGACTGCCATTGTTTGACAAACGCCAGATCCCCACCCGCAGCACATCATGTGGGAACCCTGCTTTGACTTCCTGCGCACCAAGCACCAGCTTGGCTACCAGGTGCACTGCCAGGCCTACAGACGGCGCAGCTGTCTCAGCTTCCGCCTGCTGGTTGCCAGCCAGGCGGACCAGTGCAGCATGGACAAAGTGCAAACCATGGTTAACAAGTTCGCGCTGCACTTTCTCGATAATTTCTTGCGCAAGTTGAAGCCGGACCAGTTTGCCAACTATGTTAAAGCTGTGGTTGACCGGAAACTGGCCGAAAATTCTGTGATGGCTGATGAGGCGGACCGTTACTGGGAGGAAATTGACGAGGGCGGCCTGCTATTCGATCGGCGAGTTCGCGAGGCGCAGATTCTGCAACAGCTGACGTTGAAAGAGTTGGAGCCGTTCTATAAGCAGGTCATGAGCCTGTCTAGAAGGTCATTTGTCTATGAGGTTGGTCTGGTTTGGTTACTTATTTGATGGGTGCTCGTGTGGAGAACCATATCTACTCATTCTTGAGAACCGTGTCTACTCATTCTTGAGAAACATGTCTACTCATTCTTGAGAAACATGTCTACTCATTCTTGAGAAACATGTTTACTCATTCTTGAGAAACATGTCTACTCATTCTTGAGAAACATGTCTACTCATTCTTGAGAACCATGGGCCCGTTCTATAAAGCCATCGTAAGATAAGATCGTTCTTACTTTCTATCTCCGCCGTGTAAAAGTTCCGACGTACGATCGAACTTACGCTACGACAGCTTTATAGTACGACCCCCATGTCTACTCATCCATGAGAATCATATCTACTCATGCATGAGAATCATATCTCCTCATCCATCTGAATTGTGTCTACTCATCTATAAAAATTATATCTACTCATCCATGACAATGAGGATCGTATCTACTCATCCATGAGAATCATATCTACTCATCCATGAGAATCATATCTACTCATTCATAAGAATCATATCTGCTCATCCATAAGAATCATATCTACTCATGGATGAATCCATGAGAATCATATCTACTCATCCATGAGAATCATATCTACTCATCCATGAGAATCATATCTACTCATCCATAAGAATCATATCTACTCATCCATGTGAATTGTGTCTACTCATCTATAAGAATTATATCTACTCATCCATGACAATGAGGATCATATCTACTCATCCATGAGAATCATATCTACTCATCCATGAGAATCATATCTACTCATCCATAAGAATCATATCTTCTCATCCATAAGAATCATATCTACTCATGGATGAATCCATGAGAATCATATCTACTCATGCATGAGAATCATATCTCTTCATCCATCTGAATTGTGTCTACTCATCTATAAAAATTATATCTACTCATCCATGACAATGAGGATCGTATCTACTCATCCATGAGAATCATATCTACTCATCCATGAGAATCATATCTACTCATTCATAAGAATCATATCTGCTCATCCATAAGAATCATATCTACTCATGGATGAATCCATGAGAATCATATCTACTCATCCATGAGAATCATATCTACTCATCCATGAGAATCATATCTACTCATCCATAAGAATCATATCTGCTCATCCATGTGAATTGTGTCTACTCATCTATAAGAATTATATCTACTCATCCATGACAATGAGGATCATATCTACTCATCCATGAGAATCATATCTACTCATCCATGAGAATCATATCTACTCATCCATAAGAATCATATCTTCTCATCCATAAGAATCATATCTACTCATGGAGGAATCCATGAGAATCATATCTACTCATCCATGAGAATCATATCTACTCATCCATGAGAATCATATCTACTCATCCATAAGAATCATATCTGCTCATCCATAAGAATCATATCTACTCATGGAGGAATCCATGAGAATCATATCTACTCATCCATGAGAATCATATCTACTCATCCATGAGAATCATATCTACTCATCAATGAGTAGCCTCTCTACTCATCCAGTACAAACATATCTACCCATCAATTAGAATCATATCTACTCATCCCTAAGAATCGCCCCTGTTAATCTCCATTTCCAGATCGAAGGCTCGCAGCGCAAGGTGCTGCACGAAGGCGGCACGGCCGGCTACTCTCTGCCGCTGGTTTACGCCAAGCCGTTAAAGCCGCCAAGCAGGTTGGCCAAGCAGCCCAAGGGTTCCACAGCTGCCTACGCGCCTGGTATTGACTTTATCGACGATGTTCGAGTTTTCAAAGCCGGCCTGAACAAACTAACAGCCAGTCCGGTGCTTGACTGATTCATATAGATGGTACATTTGACCTCCAATTGTTGTTTTTTGTTTCCTTTTAAAGTTAGCTATTGGTCAAGTTTATTTCGATACATATCGGCACTATGTATGTATTATTGTAAACCTTGGTTATTGATTACTTTCAGTTAGTTCTATATATTATTAATATTTTCTGTAGATGCGGCATATTAATGCTCTCCATTTCTGCTATATACTACTGATGCTGATGCGTTAACTCAGTAGCATCAAAAATATTTTATGAAATTGAAATTTCATGTCAAAAAAATAAATAAGAAAAAGCTCAGAAAATTAGCGAGTCATTTTATTGAGTGAAACCAACATAAAATCCGGACATTTTTCATTTGTCCCGTGTTCTTTTAATAATAGAAATCTACTAGCGTTTCTTTGTTACTACAAGTAGTCAGTCTGGAAAAAGATAAAAAATTATATGTATATTTAAAATAAAGTCGCGTTAAAAGAAATTAATAAATCAGAGTCAAGTTAAGCCACAAGTAAGCCCATTTTCACGCACAGAGTTCAGCTGTTATCCAATTTCAATTGGTTTAAAAGCAAAAATTGAGTTAAAAATTGCAGCGCAAAGCTGAGAGTGTGGAGCAGTGAGAACTTCAGTTCACTGTGCAAAGAAGGACGGAGTTTTTAATAAATGAATAACAGACACTCCTGCTGTACTACTGAGGATTCCAATAGGGATAAGTAGTATTCATTTAGCTACCGTGGTGCAGAAGAATAAAAAACGATCTTTAGGTCACTCGCAGCTGCCCATACTGGACGTGCGGTATTGCAGCATCTCGCCTCCGGCATTGTGCCAGTACAGGAAGGCGAAAGTGACCACGGCGTGCCACCACTGGTGCGATGAACCGATGTAGTCAACTTTGCCTGAGGGCGATGGGTGAGTTTAATATTAGAGCAATTGAGGATCTGGGAGGCTGGTAGCCCAGCAACTGACACTCTGGGAGGCTGGCCAAGCAACTGAGGATCTGGGAGGCTGGCCCAGCAACTGAGGATCTGGGAGGCTGGCCCAGCAACTGAGGATCTGGGAGGCTGGTAACACAGCAACTGAGGATCTGGGAGGCTGGTAACACAGCAACTGAGGATCTGGGAGGCTGGTAACACAGCAACTGAGGATCTGGGAGGCTGGCCAAGCAACTGAGGATCTGGGAGGCTGGCCCAGCAACTGAGGATCTGGGAGGCTGGTAGCCCAGAAACTGAGGATCTGGGAGGCTGGCCCAGCAACTGAGGATCTGGGAGGCTGGCCCAGCAACTGAGGATCTGGGAGGCTGGTAGCCCAGCAACTGACACTCTGGGAGGCTGGCCAAGCAACTGAGGATCTGGGAGGCTGGCCCAGCAACTGAGGATCTGGGAGGCTGGTAGCCCAGAAACTGAGGATCTGGGAGGCTGGCCCAGCAACTGAGGATCTGGGAGGCTGGTAACACAGCAACTGAGGATCTGGGAGGCTGGTAACACAGCAACTGAGGATCTGGGAGGCTGGTAACACAGCAACTGAGGATCTGGGAGGCTGGTAACACAGCAACTGAGGATCTGGGAGGCTGGCCAAGCAACTGAGGATCTGGGAGGCTGGCCCAGCAACTGAGGATCTGGGAGGCTGGTAGCCCAGAAACTGAGGATCTGGGAGGCTGGCCCAGCAACTGAGGATCTGGGAGGCTGGCCCAGCAACTGAGGATCTGGGAAGCTGGCCCAGCAACTGGCGGCTGCAAGCACGCGGTGATACCCCCCTCAGAGGCAAGCGAAACTCACCAGGCAGAATGCACTCAGGAAATTTGCTGACATAGAAGAACAGGCCTAGCATGGCAAGAAAGTACACGACGACAATCTTGTGGAAGAAGAGCTGCAATAACAGGCAGTAGGGTAGAATGCTATTAAAAGCATATATGCAAATATAAAAATGACAGTTGGCTTCTTGCATATGTACATGTGTACTCATCACACATGTACATGTACTATAAAATACTCAAAATATGGCATAGCTAGCTATAATCGTACTCATTATATCTATACATTATCAACATGATATCACATTTAATCCTGACCCAATCATTCATCAAACATTTGATCCCATCCAACGATCTCATATGAGATTCTATCCCATGTTCCTACATGATATCTCATTAGTCATAATCCCACATACATGTACATGTGAGACCCCATGATCCCAAATGAGATTCCATGATCCCACATAAGACCCCATGATCCCAAATGAGATTCCATGATCCCACATAAGACCCCATGATCCCAAATGAGATTCCATGATCCCACATAAGACCCCATGATCCCAAATGAGATTCCATGATCCCACATAAGACCCCATGATCCCAAATGAGATTCCATGATCCCACATAAGACCCCATGATCCCAAATGAGATTCCATGATCCCACATAAGACCCCATGATCCCAAATGAGATTCCATGATCCCACATAAGACCCCATGATCCCAAATGAGATTCCATGATCCCACATAAGACCCCATGATCCCAAATGAGATTCCATGATCATACATAAGACCCCATGATCCCAAATGAGATTCCATGATCCCACATAAGACCCCATGATCCCAAATGAGATTCCATGATCCCAAATGAGATTCCATGATCCCACATAAGACCCCATGATCCCAAATGAGATTCCATGATCCCACATAAGACCCCATGATCCCAAATGAGATTCCATGATCCCAAATGAGATTCCATGATCCCACATAAGACCCCATGATCCCAAATGAGATTCCATGATCCCACATAAGACCCCATGATCCCAAATGAGATCCCATGATCCCAAATGAGATCCCATGATCCCAAATGAGACCCCATGATCCCAAATGAGATCCCATGATCCCAAATGAGATCCCATTATCCCAAATGAGACCCCATGATCCCAAATGAGATCCCATGATCCCACATAAGACCCCATGATCCCACATGAGATGCTATGAACCCAACTAAGATCCCACGACTCCATATGAGATCCCATCATAAAAAATCCCTATTTGATCCCCATGCTATAGTATCTAACTTTCGATGCATTACTTGATTCTACCTCCTGCTAGCCTAAAACTAAAAGTTCCCTTAGATCTTAAAACATCAACTTTAATCCTCTCAGCTCACCGACACCACCGGTGCTCCGAAGCCGCCATTAAGGTAGACCCAGTGCACCGCCGGCAGGGTGCCGAAGCCTGCCAGGCAGCAGTACATCGGCAGCAGCACACGTTTGAAGGCTTTGGAGTGACCTCTGGTCTGCAGGGAGCAGTACAGGGCCAGCAGGCACAGCGAGCAGCTGACAAACAGGTAGATATCGCGCCACAGCTGGAATGAGATGGTGAAGGTGCGAGCGCATTGCGTATAATGTTTAGCTGGCAGTGTTTAGTAAGTACAAAAACTTTATTTGACTTGTGACTCAGAACTCTCACCCTACGAGATTAATGCTACGGAGCTCTTACCCAATGAGATTTAAGCTACGGAACTCTCACCCAATGAGATTTGAGCTACAGAACTCTCACTCCATGAGATTTGAGCTACAGAACTCTCACTCCATGAGATTTGAGCTCCGGAACTCTCACTCCATGAGATTTGAAGCTACGGAACTCTCACTCCATGAGATTTAAGCTACGGAACTCTCACTCCATGAGATTTGAGCTCCGGAACTCTCACTCCATGAGATTTGAAGCTACGGAACTCTCACTCCATGAGATTTAAGCTACGGAACTCTCACTCCATGAGATTTAAGCTACGGAACTCTCACCCCATGAGATTTAAGCAACGGAACTCTCACCCCATCAGATTTAAGCTACAGAACTCTCACCCTATGAGATTTGAAGCTACGGAACTTTCACCCCATGAGATTTAAGTTCTGGAACTCTCACCCCATCAGATTTAAGCTACGGAACTCTTACCCCATGAGATTTAAGCTACGGAACTCTCACCCCATCAGATTTAAGCTACGGAACTCTTACCCCATGAGATTTAAGCTACGGAACTTTCACCCCATGAGATTTAAGTTCTGGAACTCTCACCCCATCAGATTTAAGCTACGGAACTCTTACCCCATGAGATTTAAGCTACGGAACTCTCACCCTATGAGATTTGAAGCTACGGAACTTTCACCCCATGAGATTTAAGTTCTGGAACTCTCACCCCATCAGATTTAAGCTACGGAACTCTTACCCCATGAGATTTAAGCTACGGAACTCTCACCCCATCAGATTTAAGCTACGGAACTCTTACCCCATGAGATTTAAGCTACGGAACTTTCACCCCATGAGATTTAAGTTCTGGAACTCTCACCCCATCAGATTTAAGCTACGGAACTCTTACCCCATGAGATTTAAGCTACGGAACTCTCACCCTATGAGATTTGAAGCTACGGAACTTTCACCCCATGAGATTTAAGTTCTGGAACTCTCACCCCATCAGATTTAAGCTACGGAACTCTTACCGCATAAGATTTAAGCTACGGAACTCTCACCCCATGAGATTTAAGCTACAGAACTCTCACCCTATGAGATTTGAAGCTACGGAACTTTCACCCCATGAGATTTAAGTTCTGGAACTCTCACCCCATCAGATTTAAGCTACGGAACTCTTACCGCATAAGATTTAAGCTACGGAACTCTCACCCCATGGGATTTGAAGCTACGGAACTCTTATCCAATGAGACTTAAAGCTACGGAAGCTGTAAAATAAGCATATCACACTTACGGACAAGCAGTAGAAGCCGAAGTGCACAGAAGGCAGGTAGCAACCGATGAGGCCAACGCAAATGCCAGCTTGATCAATGCTGAGCCAACGCCAAAACGCTCGCTCCGAATGGCACTTGAATGTGTGATAGCCTGACGAGCAGAGCATACAGAACTGTAAAATAATTAAATTACGAGCGTAAAATGCGGTTTGCTCTACTTAAACTAGCTAAATTTAGAAAAATGATATCAACAGTGTATAAAAATAGATTTTAACTGACCTGAAAACACATTAGCGCTCCAGTAACAATGAGATGATCGGCCAATGTGCCATTATACAGAGGAATGAATATTATGTTATCGACCAGCATGAGCAGGAAGAATAGGCCGAATCCAAATAGATGCGACCAGATGTTTATGGTCTCATTGGTCCATCGGAATACGCTGAAATTTAATTTAATTAGACTTCAGTTTTTTAGTCATTGGAGTTAAGCTTAAAAGTTGAGGCCCAGCAGCTGAGGATCTGGGAGGCTGGCCCAGCAACTGACACTCTGGGAGGCTGGCCCAGCAACTGAGGGTCTGGGAGGCTGGCCCAGCAACTGAGGGTCTGGGAGGCTGGCCTAGCAACTGAGGGTCTGGGAGGCTGGCCCAGCAACTGAGGATCTGGGAGGCTGGCCCAGCAACTGAGAATCTGGGAAGCGTACTATCTAGACTCTAGAGTGTATCCATTAAACCTGACAGTCCTCACCTCCTGATGCAGCCGAAGCCTGACAGGTATGCTGTGTACCCCTCCCGGATGTGGCCGTTATGCCGCAGGAAGTGTGGCACATCGCTGTACTTCAAAACGTCAATGTCTGCCGTGTGGCACAGGGCAGTCACCGCGCCTCTTTGCCGCACCCCATCCTCTGCGCCAGCTGTCATTGAGGTCCCGAGTTCGAGCTCCGTAGTGTCCAATTTAATGTCCAACACATGGAAACTCGAACGCGATCCCGCTGAGCGTCGGAGACCGCTGCCCAGGGCGGCACCAGGGCCCGACAGCATGGCTGTTGCCATGGAGACAAGAATCTGGTCAACTAACTGCTCTAGACTGAGCCAGCTGGTGCCTGCAATCACAAAAAATGCATCCAAATAATCTTTAGGAATTGAAATTTTTGCCAGTGTAAGCATCAAAATTGAATACCCTTGCACAGATCAAAAGTCCCTCTATGCAACAGACCTCATTCTTAGCACTGTCAGGACACCCTCTAGATGCCCAGCATAGGGGTGGTGGCAGAACCACTTCAAGCAGTTCCTACCTTCAAAACTCCTTGGCCATAATTGGGATTAGAACAGTGGGACCTTGCTATTGGACCACAAACCCAAGCTATCAATTCTTCATCCATGAGTATCATTCCCCATGTGACTTCATAATCAAGTGTGTTGTTCTACTCTTGATAAGCTGATACTTGGTTGTAAAAAAAAACATGTCTATTGTGCCAGTCTTTATATCACATTCCAATTCAAAGCTCACTGTCAATTTCCTGTTTTGGCAGATAATTTGCTTGCTTATTTATCTTTTTCCCTATACTATGTATAGTGAAAAATTGATAGGCCTACACATAAACATTTGTTTACATGCCTTATTACAAGCTTAAAAACTAGAAAGCATGAAATTTATGCTTAAAAAGTAACTTTTCAATCTTCAATCTTTTCAAATCAATTTCAAAGATTCAATCTTTCTTCTAGTGTGATGACATGATAGATACATTAATTTTTAACTTGATATTCTAATAAAGTATTTCTTGATGAAAAATTAATCAATTTAAACAAAAAATATTTGCATACTTTGGAATTGGTCACTTGATATCATAATGTATATAATTTACAACTATATATTTTAAAATAATTGATAACACTAAACTAATTGAAAGTTAATTTACATAAAACAAAGCAAAAAATATGCATAAGCAATACAGAGGAACAATATAAAATTGCTATAGAAATTTTGTAGCCTTTGGTGACTTCGTCTCTTAACCCTGTATTCCATTACTTTTAAAATGAAATTTTGAAAATATATTTTTTTCATATCATATCTTAATATCTTTATCATGTTGCATCACCAGTGCCCTTTGCTATTGTCTATTGCACAATAAAACAAACAAAATGAAAAGGAAATTTGTAGTATAAAGCCTAATAAAAGTTTTTTATTGATGTGTGAAGTCTGATGAGGGTGATGAGAATGATAATTTCTTACAAATTGATCTAACCTATATTTTTCAGTATTGAGATCGAGTAGATGATATTGAACAAACTATTTTCTAAATATAAGTACATTAACTATTGGATAGCTAGGACTAATCTAGTAAAAACTCAATCTCCAAAAATTAAGTTTTTTTGTTCTCCTTGTCATTGTCATAGGAATCTTAGTACTGACCACTGTCACTGACACAGTTCAGTTCGTAACAAATATAGTCAAATAACCTAGCAAAGTGAACTCAAAGGCAAAAATTGGGAGAACTTTGACTTATCAGTTCTCCTTTCATTATGAAGCTCCAATAAAAAATACCTTGTCCAGTAAAAATAATAGAAATATCTGGTTAGAATTCAATTAATATGAATGTACAGCACTGGTAAAAGTGCATGGACTTAATTCGCGGTCTAATCTGATCCAACTAGGCATCGATTTATCGCCATAATTACTAAGCAACGAATAAACTATAACAAACCACAGATGCTATAAATAGGAAAAATGCTAACCTAGAACTAACTGTCGAAAAATAACAGTAAAATAACACAAGAGTGTAAATTAATTGAAATAAATAAAAACAAATCTTACAAATGGGTACGGTATTCTAACTTATTATTTTAGCTTTTCATTTTTCCGAAAACACAACAGAACAGAAAATAACTATCTAATTACAGTCGCTATTTACGCTTGTATATCTAAGTAGTTGACTCACTAATCACCAGTGTGTATACCAATTAATATTAACAATTAGGGAATGGGAACAGTAATTTGAACTCTAAAAAAACAACTTAAGCAGAGCCGGATAAGCAAATAATGTGCATGTTGTGCTGTGTACTGAAGTAGAGGCAAAATGAAGTAGATTCGAGGAAGCGATTGCAGGCTAGAGGCCGGTGCGCACTTTACAGAGTATATTTATGCAGGTTTCGAACAAATACATGTAGTAGATGATAACTAGCATGATTTAGCAAACAACAGAAACCCCCCCCCCCCTAGGCCGGTCTGGGCAGACAGACAAACCCCCAAGCCAATCAGATCAGCAGAACCTAAGGCCGCAAGACAACATCACCCCCCCCCCGAAAAGCAACGAGAAGCACGCATGGGGAACACAACAGTCCATAAAGTGTGCGCAGTCAAAAGTTAAGTGAAGTTCGTTTATCGATTTGACTGTAAACCAGATCTAGACCTTCTTGTTCGGCCGCTTCGTCTCAGCAAAGTCGGCGGCGTCTCGTTGGCAATCGCGCCCCTGTCGGCGCGGCACTATAGCGCTCAACTGCAAATGCCGCCGCCGTTGCCGTTGGAATCAAGGAATCCGGTGGGGCCGGATGCTTCGGCTCCCACTGGTTCAGAGGTCCCCTTGGATGTGGCCGACCGATCATCAGCTCAGCCAGCATCAGACCCGTACTGGTTGCAATGTCAACCGCGGTAGCATTACAGGAACTCGGGATTGCCTCCTTGAGGTGCGCCTTCAGCGACTCCTTGAGGGTAGGGTACCGGTTGAGGCAGCTCGACGTCAGTCACGATCTTTCCTCCTTATCAAAAGCAATTAAACAATCCTCCGTGAAAAATCCCACTAAAACTCAAAGTACACATGCGCTTAAAAGAGCTTTGGAGAGCAAGACTAAGGTGAGGAGGTCCTACCTAGGCGAGAAAAGATCCAAGTGAGAGGATCATTTCGATACTGGGTTTTGAAAAAAAGTCTGCATAACTGTAGCTTGCGGCTTTGGCCTGCTGAGCAGGCCATGACACTATTTTTTATACAGAAAACATTTGTAGATCACGGTAGAGTTTTTCTATCTGATGTAGTCTTTTTTAATAAGAAACAGTAAAAATTAATAAGAATAAATTGCTATAACGTAAACAATGTTTGACAGCTAAACAGCAACAATAACATAACCTGTTTATAACCGGCACAACTTCGGTTTGCCGCTCTAAATTATTTTCCGGAGTTTTTGACACTTACTTTAATTCTGTAAAACCTGCGTTACTGATTCTTTTCCGGCATTTCCTTGACTATTACCTTGTTTCACTCGTTGAGACTTTTTACCCTGTGACTTTTTACTTTTTTTCTTTTACATTTTTAGACTGAAAGTTTAAAAGAATCCAGAAAATAATATAGAGCGGGAAACCGAAGTTATACCGCATATTGTTTGTCAATTAAATATGAGCTGCCTTTGGCTTTGAAAACGAAAAAAGAATTTAAGTTACACCTGAGCGCCATGCCAGTCGGCAAAGCAGGAGGCTGCGCAAGTCCAGGGTTGCCTTCACATGAGCCGCAGCAGAAGACGGTTTTCTTGGCCTGGCCGTTCCTGTAGCACTGCCTGCACCGCTTCGTTGGTCGGGCTTGCGCTTCGGTGGCTTCAAAGCGCTTCAGCGCTTGATGATGGTCTCCAGAAACTTTAAAAACTCCAGTGTACGTCCGCACGATCGGTACACAACCCAGCCGTTTCTGGCCAGTACAAGAAAAAGGTGCGCGCCGAGCTTTGTGGGCCACTTCTGAGTCCGCCGGCATGGGTTGTATGGCTGCAAGGCAGAGTCCAGCTTGTCGAAACCACCCATAAATTTGTTGTACGACACATGACTGTCTGTTGCTTCTGCAGGATGACCAGTTCATTTTGCACGATTCGGTGAACAAGGTGAAGTCTTGCGTGTCAAGGAAGTAAACTTTCTTTAGGCCCGAGCTCTTCCTGTCAACTATTTTCAACGCTAGCACGTTTCCTTTGCGCATAAACGTGCAGCTTGGAGCTTGGTTTCCCTGGATACCACGAAGGCCATCTGGGACACCGCGATCGGCGCGAACTGTGCATGTCAGCAGGGTGAACCGCTGCAGCAGATACCTCGTACATCGCAAGACGATAAGATCCGAACCAGCTATCACAGAAGACGAGATAACCTAAATCCAATACGCACCTAACTGCCTCAACCAGGACTTTCTCACTCAGAGACAGCCCCCATGCACCCCCGAGACCTTGACCGAATCGCTCATTCTCAGCTCTACTAGAGTGCACTAAGAAGTTGCTGAAGTAACCGAATCTAGCTTTGCAAAGAAAATACAGTTTGATGCCATATCGCGCTTTCTTGGATGGAATATATTGACGAAACATGACGCGACCCCTGAACAGGACTAGCTCTTCGTCGACACTAATTTCTTTTTCTGGCATGTACACACTGTGACATATCTCAGCGACAGACAGACAGACAGACAGACAGACAGACAGACAGACAGACAGACAGACAGACAGACAGACAGACAGACAGATTCAGTGACTCCACAAGTGGACTCACACAAGGACTTCACGGGGATCCTGGGAGTGATAGACTGAGTCATGGTCAACATCAGATCAAACATCAAATTTTCGTTCCTCGCTAATCTTGCTTTTTGCAAATAAAATTAATTGATGTTGACTAAGCATAAGCATAATCATGAGCATAATAAGCATAAGCAGCTTAAGAATAACATATTTTACGGTTATTCTGTGTTGGCGCCAATTCAAGTTAACGTGGCAGTAAAACAATTCTCAATTGTGCGCGCGAATTCAAAATCTTTTAAGAATTGAGTGTAGCAAATTTGTCTAAGAGACTCATCGAGATTGAGATTTAGCTACTTTGTATCCTGAGGCTAAGATGCAATGCTTTAACCCTGCCATTGCTTTAAAGGCCAGTAAAAGACGAAAAGACCACCCAGAGCAATAAAACTTCGGTAAGGAATGAAAAATTCGTCAATTCTATTCAATAAAAGAGTTACAACTCACCCCTCCGAGTCCAGTTGCAATTGTCTGCAGGTGCACACAGCTACACAGAGCCCCAATATGCTCATACTCGTATACATGCTCATCATTCTCAGCAGTCCGCATTCATTTAAAGTCCGACTCCATCCTCTGCACACATCAGTGTACACTTCGCTTCACAACGGAAGGCGTTCTTCCGTCACTCGGCAACCGCATTCAGTTTATGCAAATTTAAATTCGAGTTCGCTTTTCATTTTCGCGTCAAAGCCCAGTTCGCTCGGCTTGAATCATTTGCAAAAAGCAGCTGAACGACCCGGCCTTGGAGACAATAAGAGCCAGATCGGGCACACAGTCACTGTGCGGTAAGTGACTGACAAGTCGTGCACTTTTATCGTGCATTTTTGTTGGGGAATCTCAAGGAACGATCGGGCATCTCAGGGCACATCTCACGGGGGTCATAGCTTCTTTTTTTCAGCGACGTTACCGGCTCACCACGCTCGGATATTCAAACTGAATAGGAAAAGTGCTTCACTTGAATAACTTTTTAAGAAGACAATAAGAAAGGCTCGTGTAGAGATGAGGAAAGAGTTGTAAGTGACGCTGCTTTCTCGTTTTATCCTCTGAGACGCGCCATGGAAGGGACCTCGATGAGGTGTCTCGGCGTTTCTAGACGACTTGAATCAGCCCACCTTTGGGCTCCATTTCAGTGCATGAGTTCACCTAATTTTCCTTTTTCCCTAATTTTCATTTCCACAGCCATTATATAGTTTGCTCACCTTCAACAAGCTGGTTAAGTGACACAACTGAACGATCCGGTCTTGGTGCCAATAAGAGGTTCTGTCGCGTCGAAGGGCGCACAGCGACTGAGCGGTAAGTGACTGACAGCTGGAGCACTCTTATTTTTGTGCTTCTGTTGCTAAATCTCCTCTGGGGGACAGTTTCAGGTAAAAAATCTCATCGAGCCAAGTTGCATGTGAACGGATATCAGGGAGCCAATTAGTCTCAAATGAGGGGCCCTCAGGTAGTCAAAGTTGATGGCTTATCAGGGGAACAGTCTAAAAGGGAAGCAATGACTTAGGTGAGGGGATCACAAAGGGAACCAAGACACAGTGAGCGGCTCCTAAGGGGATCAAAAGCTTATGTGAGGGATTTCAAGGGGTGTAAAGACTCTTTGAAAATCTCAGGGAATCCTAGGGAGAGCCTTGTCTCCCTGAGATTGCATCACCTGAGTATTTTCTCCCCTTTAGATCCTCAGTTAAGAATTTGATCCCCTTAAGAGCATTCATTCTGTCTTGGTAACCTTTGAGATCCCCTCACCCGTGTCTTTGATCCATATGTGCACTTCAACTTTGCTTTGGTTTTCTTTAAAGATTCCTCACTTGAGCCTCTGCTGTTCTTGACATCCTCATCCCCTCACTTGAGCCTCTGCTGTTCTTGACATCCTCATCCCCTCACTTGAGCCTCTGCTGTTCTTGACATCCTCATCCCCTCACTTGAGCCTCTGCTGTTCTTGACATCCTCATCCCCTCACTTGAGCCTCTGCTGTTCTTGAAATCCTTATCCCCTCACTTGAGCCTCTGCTCTTCTTGACATCCTCATCCCCTCACTTGAGCCACTGCTCTTCTTGACATCCTCATCCCCTCACTTGAGCCTCTGCTGTTCTTGACATCCTCATCCCCTCACTTGAGCCTCTGCTGTTCTTGACATCCTCATCCCCTCACTTGAGCCTCTGCTGTTCTTGACATCCTTATCCCCTCACTTGAGCCTCTGCTCTTCTTCACATCCTCAAGGACTACTTAAGTATATACGTTGCTTTAGTTGTCCTTGGACGTCTTTCTTCTTGAAAAATTCATAATTCAACATTGAATTCAAATCAAAACTACACGTTTCCACTGATTACGTACAAAAGTGTATCATTTCTGAAACTCAGCGGCAACGTCAAATCGTGCCAATTTAAATTCTCACCGTAACTTTCTTTTTTACACACAGCAGCTGAAGTTTTCTCGCCTTCAATAAGCTGGTGACACAACTAAACGCGGTCTCGGTGCCAACAAGAGCCTTCTATCGCCCCCAGGGCGCACAGCGACTGTACTGTAAGTGACTGACAGCTGCTGTGCTCTTATTTTGACATTTCTTTTGGCGAATTTCCAGTGGGGACAGTTTCAGGTGTAAAAATCTCATGGAGTCAAGTCTTAGGTGGTGGAACGTCAGGGAGCGGAATCTCAAGAGGAGCAGTCTTAGTAGGTGCGGGGATTTCAAGGGGAGCTAAGACTGAAGTGAAGGGATATCAAGAGGAGCAAAAGTCTCAATTGACAGGATCTAAGGGACTAAAGACTAAACACGGGACTAAAGACGGGATCTAAAGACTCAGATGAGGGAATGTCAAGGGGAGTAGAGACTCAGTGAGGAAACACAAGAAGAGCAATGACTCAGATAAGGGAATCTCTATATAGTAGAGCGAAGAAACGGATGAGGGGATCTTAGGAGAGCAAAGACTCAGGTGATGGGACATCAGGGAGCAAAGTCTAAGGTAGGAGACCAAAGACTCAAATGAGGGGATGTTAAGGGTAGCAAAGAAGCAGGTGAGGGGTATCAAGGGGTACTATCAGGAGGCAAACAATGCCACCAGTTACCCAATATTTAGGTTGTAGCAATTGAAGCAAAATAAAGACATGCTAACAATTGCTTGTACACCTTTTTTCGATGCAAGCATAGGAAAGGCTTAGGTGTTGAATTTATTTCAACGTAAGGCCTTTCATTTTGAACCAATTTACCGTGACGGATAAATGACCGTGAGAGGTTTTTATGATCACTTATTCGCTTAAAATATACTAAAAAATAAACAAAGTTCAAATGCAAAGAAAAAAGAAAAGCGAAACCTCTTCATCGCGTTTGCTTAACCACTCAGCCCTATTTTTTCTGTCCTGGTTCGGGGCATGTCCGGTTCGTCTGCGTCATCTGCGTCAATCAGTGCGGCCCCCTGGCCTATCACGTATTCTCTACCCTGCGCTTGTCCTGATTGGCTGTTGAAAGGATCAAGTTATGGTGGTTTGGTAGGGGCGGATCCAGGGGGTGGGGGAAGAGGGCCATGCCCCCCCTCAGCCGTGGCCAAAAAAAATTTAGCCATACTTTCTTGGCCGGTAACTTTTTTGGCCAAGGTCTATTTTTTAATGTTTGGTTGTAGTTGCTTGGTATACATGTATCTTGCTCCCCAGACCTCTGATTACACAGACCTCTGATTACACAGGCCTCTGATTACACAGGCCTCTGATTACACAGACCTCTGATTACGAGCTACACAGACATCTGATTACGAGCTACACAGACCTCTGATTACACAGACCTCTGATTACACAGACCTCTGATTACACAGGCCTCTGATTACACAGACCTCTGATTACACAGGCCTCTGATTACACAGGCCTCTGATTACACAGGCCTCTGATTACACAGGCCTCTGATTACACAGGCCTCTGATTACACAGGCCTCTGATTACACAGGCCTCTGATTACACAGGCCTCTGATTACACAGGCCTCTGATTACACAGGCCTCTGATTACACAGGCCTCTGATTACACAGGCCTCTGATTACACAGGCCTCTGATTACACAGACCTCTGATTACACAGGCCTCTGATTACACAGGCCTCTGATTACACAGGCCTCTGATTACACAGTCCTCTGATTACACAGACCTCTGATCACACAGGCCTCTGATTACACAGGCCTCTGATTACACAGACCTCTGATTACACAGGCCTCTGATTACACAGACCTCTGATTACACAGGCCTCTGATTACACAGGCCTCTGATTACACAGGCCTCTGATTACACAGGCCTCTGATTACACAGGCCTCTGATTACACAGGCCTCTGATTACACAGGCCTCTGATTACACAGGCCTCTGATTACACAGGCCTCTGATTACACAGGCCTCTGATTACACAGGCCTCTGATTACACAGGCCTCTGATTACACAGGCCTCTGATTACACAGGCCTCTGATTACACAGGCCTCTGATTACACAGGCCTCTGATTACACAGGCCTCTGATTACACAGGCCTCTGATTACACAGGCCTCTGATTACACAGGCCTCTGATTACACAGGCCTCTGATTACACAGGCCTCTGATTACACAGGCCTCTGATTACACAGGCCTCTGATTACGAGCTACACAGACATCTGATTACGAGCTACACAGACATCTGATTACGAGCTACACAGACCTCTGATTACACAGACCTCTGATTACACAGACCTCTGATTACACAGACCTCTGATTACACAGGCCTCTGATTACACAGGCCTCTGATTACACAGGCCTCTGATTACACAGGTCTCTGATTACACAGACCTCTGATTACACAGACCTCTGATTACACAGACCTCTGATTACACAGACCTCTGATCACACAGGCCTCTGATTACACAGGCCTCTGATTACACAGGCCTCTGATTACACAGGCCTCTGATTACACAGGCCTCTGATTACACAGGCCTCTGATTACACAGGCCTCTGATTACACAGGCCTCTGATTACGAGCTACACAGACATCTGATTACGAGCTACACAGACATCTGATTACGAGCTACACAGACCTCTGATTACACAGACCTCTGATTACACAGACCTCTGATTACACAGACCTCTGATTACACAGACCTCTGATTACACAGACCTCTGATTACACAGACCTCTGATTACACAGTCCTCTGATTACACAGACCTCTGATTACACAGACCTCTGATTACACAGACCTCTGATTACACAGGCCTCTAATTACAGGTCCCTCGATCTGAGTGAAAGAATTTTAAAGTACATGTAGCCTTCTGGCCTGAGGGTATATCGTCTCCTCTTGTTGCAAAGATGCCTATGATAGTCTCCGGTCTGCTGAAGAGGACCCCCGACCACGGAGGCTGCCACCACCCCTTCTGAGCAGACGTACCGTCATTCCTGTAGCGACTTCTGCCCTCCTTCAGTTCACCTACCTTGCACTCAGTCCATTACGAGCTAGTCTGTCGGCCCGTGCTGTCTCATCTCGTGTCGACTTGGCCCGTGCTGTCTCATCTACTTGTCGCTCACCGTCTACTGGGGGTGCGTCCAGAAGTGTCGTCCGGTCTTCCCAGTTCCAATTCTCTGCCAGGGGCGCTTCAGGGCACAGCTCGCCGGATCGTCTCATTCATTCGTCATTCGAAATTTATCTCTTTCCATCATACTCACAATGTAAGAAATTAATTTTTTAAATTAGGGGGTGGGCCGTCCGTCTTGCATAATTATCATATCATTGCATAATGTTACGGTTGATTCAATTTGACCCAATTCACATACTGTAATACTCGTTGCTAATGTAATATGCAACATGCTCTTTTTGTTTATTGCGTTCCCCAATCCTCAAATATACTCAAAAAGATGTTCCGTGTTTGGAGATTGTGTAGCGACTTCAGTTCACCAATCACCTACCTTGTACTTGCTAGACTACTAAGAGTGGCCTCAGGGAATTTGAACTCTGATGATCAGATGATCAATGTGAGTTGGGTCCTGTATCCAGGCCCCTTAAAATAGATAGTTCAGGCCTTCTAATGCTGAAAGATCTATATTAATAATAATAATACCAATCCATTCGCTAACCGTCGAACTACCAAGGGGGATCGGGTAATCCGTCTCTGGTGTCTGGTGTCATCTGTTGAAGAAGCCGACGGCGTCCTTAGGAGACTAGCTGAGGATGTCTAGCAGTTGAATTTTGCTCACTGCCGAGGCTGGAAGACAACCCACAGCAAACAGTTTGTCACCAGTTCGCTGTGTAATGATCCGGCGGTTGGCGTTGTCTGCCTGAACATCTGCCCCTCAACACCCGAAAAATGTCTACCTCTGCAGAAGCGTTGGCCCCTGGAACTGGTCAGGTTTCCGTCCATTTTGGCCCGCTTCGCCTCGTTAAATCGGCGGCGGGCAGCTCCAGAGGTGGTGCTCAGCCGTCTATTGGTAGCTGGAGTGGCAGATCGCAGAGGCACCGCTCAGAGTTTGCTCCATGGGTCTCGCCGGGGCGTCCCCGATGAAAGCAGATCGTATGGCTGCGGAGTCCACAGCTCCGATCGAGGCCGGAGACACTGTGTCGTTCGCAGCCGGTAGATTACTTCGGCTAGAAGCCATTAACTTGAACTGGAAAAGTTGGGACTTCCAGCAGAGCACAGGCAAAGAGCCGCAAGGCGGCAACCCCAAACCAAGCAGCGGGACACAAGGGCCTAGGGAAAATTGTTGGCGACCAGACTACTCCTCGGCCAAGCGTCCATTATAGCGGAGTTACACTTGAACCTTAGAGGGTGAGTTTATTGTAAAATCCGAACCTCTGCGTCAAAGAAGCTGCTCATCAAGACACAGGAATCCTACCTTAACACCCACGGGACGAGTACACTTCGAAGTGCGCCTAGCAAGGTGAAAAACGGAATACGAGGTCTCTTGAGCCATCATCTCACCAAAACAGGGCAGGTGTGAGCATCGCTGGCTAGGAAAGAGGCCAAAGCAGACTCATAATGCACAGATACAGTTCTTAACCACGCGATTACACACAAGTGCAGGTGCTGAGATCCTGGGGCCAACAGCCCCGGCTTCGATGACGCCATGCCGATCCCTTTGCTCCAGCTTCTCAGCCACCTGCCTCCTTAAAGTGTGTGCAACGCGACGTGGTACGTCGCTGATGGGACACGCGCATTCGTCCAGCACGATCTGGGTCGATGGCTTTATCATTCTTATTCTTGTCTCGAAAGTGCTGATGCTTTGGTTGCAGAACAGCATGACTGGGCTGTAACTCAAGTCTTCCTCGGTTTCATTTAAACCGAAATCTCTCCTCTGGTCGAGACACCACGAACACGCGGCAGGGCAGTACTTGGGTTCTGTCGTTGCACTCTTGCGATGACTCAAAAAACTCTTTGCCTGCTGTAACTTCGTCGCCACGTTCACGACCTTCGTTGACCTCGGCGGTACCACGACGGCGCTCTGACCTCTGGAAATGAGCACAGGAGCGCTAAGCGGTAGGACCGGTACATCACGTTTGCGTTCGATGTCGCTAAACGCAGCGGACACGCCATTGGATGCAATCATCTTTGCAGACTCGACAGTGCTGGTTGATCTGACCGCCTTGCCTTCGAAGTCCATCCGTAGGATGAAATCTGAGCGAATCCCCTTCAGTTCAACTGTCTGCGCAGCTGGTTTCCAAGTTACACCGTAATATTGCACTTCTGAGCAGCTCGAGAGCGGAGACGTCCATCGACAGGCCTAACGTCTGCTGGTTGTAGTTCACAAGGACCACCCAGCTCTCTCAATGCAACGTCGATGATCTGCACTCCAGTGTCCAGCATCCACCGGCACGAATTGCTGTACGACTCTTTCGATATAAAATCACACGAAGCACGGATTGCACCTGCGGATTGGTGTAGGTCATGCTTCTGTCACACCAACTCATAGAAGTCCCCCGGAGTCTTTAATAGGCAGAGGTCTTGTGCTCTCTATTAAAAATCGAACCGCTGCCACCAAACATTAACTGTGCCCCATTATAGATAACTTTAAAAAAATAAATTTGCGCATGTTTTATTCCCAATTGCTAACACCAATTGTTCAAATGCGATTATTAGCCAAGTCCTCTCGCTCCATCTATCAGACGTTAACGTATTAATCTCAAGCACAAATAAAATTCTGCGTCACACTCTAAAACTAAGTACAGTCTTCGCTGCTGAAACTTTTTTCTTCTACCCCTCTAAAAGTACTCGATTTTTCTCATTCTACTGTCCAGTGCAGTCTTTTTGAAAGTTTCAATGGGTTTATTCCCGCTGGCGCAAAGTGGTTTACTCTTGTGAGTTATTTGGTTAAGTCGAATATAGTATTCAAACCATTTTCTTTAGCAAACAAACAAATAGTCAAGTCATAAATCAAAAACGCTTTGTAAAATTACATTTTGCTGATATGTTTATTAAAAGAATTGTAAATTTGTCTGGAATTCACTGAAAATTTCCCAATTGTCACATTTCAGAGCACCAACAAGAGTCCTCAGAAAAAATTGTCGAACCTGAAATCATCAATTGACAGACTCCAATGGACCAAGTATTTAGTTCCACTACATCCATCGACGAAGGTACAGAGTTTCTGTCACGCATTGCCACTGAGGAGGACAAGCAGCAGTTCTTTGCTCTGAGCAAAGACGGGAGTAGTGCTGTTAGCAATGCTTTTGAAAAGCTCGATTTAAACACACTAAAAAACGTTACTGAAAAGCTCGGTCTGCAGCAGTGCCTAGCTGATAAAACTGCTAAAAATCAAAGTGTCTTGCACAGAGCAGCTTTCAATACCACGAATCCACAAGTGTTTCTGTGGCTCACTTCCATTGTTGGGGACAAGCAGCAGTTCTTCGCTCGAGACAGTGACGGCGTCAGTGCTGTTAGCAATGCATTTTCTGAGCTGGATTTAGAGACACTACAGCAAGTGACTAAAATTTTTGGTCTTCCGCAATGCCTAGCTACAAAAACTGCTAAAAATGAAAGTGTCTTGCATAGGGCAGCTTTCAACGCGGAAAACCCAGCAGTGTTTCTGTGGCTCAGTTCCATTGTCGAGGACAAGCAGCAGTTCTTTGCTCTGGACAATTACGGGTACAGTGCTGTTAGCATTGCATTTTCTACTCTAGATTTAGCCACTTTAACAAAAGTGACTGAGAAGCTTGGTCTTCAGCAATGCCTGTCTGCAAAAACTGCTAAAAATCAAAGTGTCTTGCACAGAGCAGCTTTCCGGAAGGCTAATCCAGAAGTGTTTCTGTGGCTCATTGACATTGTCGAGGACAAGCAGCAGTTCTTTGCTCAGGACTATGGCGGCTTCATGGCTGTTAGCATTGCATTTGAGAAGCTGGATTTGATCACATTAAAAAAAGTGACTGACAAGCTTGGTCTGCAACAGTGTCTGGCAGCAAAAACTGCAAAAAATGAAAGTGTCTTGTACAGAGCAGCTTTAAATGCTGCGAATCCGGCAGTGCTTTTGTGGCTCCTTTCCATTGTTAAGGACAAGCAGCAGTTCTTTTTTTTGAACGATCATGGGTACAGCGCTGTTAGCGCTGCGTTTTTGAAGTTAGATTTAGACACATTAAAACAAGTGACTGAGAAGCTCGGTCTGCAGCAGTGCCTGGCTGCAAAAACTGCTAAAAAACAAAGTGTCTTGCACAGGGCAGCTTTCAACACGAAGAATCCGGCAGTGTTTCTGTGGCTCATTGACATTGTCGAGGACAAGCAGCAGTTTTTTGTTCTGGACGATTTCGGATACAGCGCTGTTAGCGATGCATTTTCTTTTCTAGATTTAGACACATTAGAACAAGTGACCAAAAAGCTCGGTCTTCAGCAATGCCTGGCTGCTAAAACAGCTAAAAACGATAGCGTCTTGCACAGGGCAGCTTTTAACACGGCGAAACCGTCAGTGTTTCTGTGGCTGATTGCCATTGTTGAGGACAAGCAGCAGTTTTTTGTTCTGGACGATTTCGGATACAGCGCTGTTAGCGATGCATTTTCTTTTCTAGATTTAGACACACTAAAAGAAGTGACCAAAAAGCTTGGTCTGCAGCAGTGCCTGTCTGCAAAAACTGCTAAAAAACAAAGTGTCTTGCACAGGGCAGCTTTCAACACGAAGAATCCGGCAGTGTTTCAGTGGCTCACTTCCATTGTCGAGGACAAGCAGGAGTTCTTTAATCGTGATATTGATGGGAATAATGCTTTGCATATCGCTTTTCGCCATCAAAATACGACAACACTGAATTACCCAATCGAGAAATTTGAGTTGACAAAATGTCTGACTATTGATAATCATCTGCAGCAAACCCAATTTTATCTTTCTGCTGTCAATTGTACTCATCCAGATGTTTTTCGATGGCTATTGGATCGAGTCCAAAATAAGGATCGACACGTTTTGTTTGATTTTTTTAAAACGGACTCTGAAGGCAATAGTATGTTACACGCAGTGTTCATAAATCTGAACCCGTTCTGTGATTCAGATGGATTACAGCTACTCATCGATCGCATAAAATGTCTTGTTGATAATGGCGTTGATCCTGCAGCTGAAAACAAGCAGAAGCATAATTGTTTTTTTGCTTCAGTGGCCAGTGAAATAAACTTGAAAGAAGCTTTGGACGCTCTTATGACGTCTTCTCTTGCAAAGGTTTTTAAAAGCCTCCAAAGAAACTCGGAAGGTATGCACGTGACTCACGTTTTTTGCACAAAGTACGAGCTTCCGATGATTGCAGACGAGTTAAGCAGGCTTTGTGGTCTCAGTCTTGAAAAACTTTTAGATGTTCGAGTCGCCACCGGTCCATTTAAAGAGGCGAAATGTTTGCACTTTGCCTGCGAATGTGGCAAAAAAGAAAACATCAAATATCTTCTAAAGCATGATGCGAAACTGGAGGATGAGACGGCAGCTGGGCAGACGTGCGTAGATTTTGCCTGCAACAAGGAGATGCTCGAAGTTCTTTTTGAGCTAGCAGATGACATCAATGAAATTCCAAAAGAGAAGTCATTTACCCTTAGAGAACTGCTCAAGTTAGTGGATGTTGCAAAGAGGGCACTCAAACTTCCTGACAAACAGAGTGCACGGAATTACTTGACTCAGTTCAACGACTCCTCGCTCAAGGCTAGCATTGAAGATGACATGAAAAAAGGACAAGAAGCTGGCATGATGCCAAAGTCTGAAGAATCTGCAGAAGTTCAGATGCTGTTCAGAGCCTTCGAGCTGGATTCAACGGAAATGCTGCGCAGCTTGATCAGTTTGGGCTTTGCCATCGATGAGATTGATGAGCAGTTTTCTCTTCATATTTTAACCCAGATTCGTAAAAACCAGCAAGGTTCAAAGTCTCCCATAATAGCGACTCTGCAGCAGTTTTTCTCAGAGCGAGACAGAAATTCAAAAACCCTAGTGCTTATGGAATATGCTATACTGCTCGAGAAACCAAAGCTTTTAACCGACCTCATGCTGCTGCCTCAATTCGACATCATCCCTCAGACCCTGAGGTTGCTTATTTATTTAAAGCTGAACTTCAGGTCAAGTAAAAGCGAAACTATGCAGAAGGTGCAATTTCGAGCGTTGAATGTTGTCGTCAACATCCTGGACCATCTCTATGTTGATGGCGATGAAGATGATCGGAAAAATCTCTTCAACTACCTGACTGGCTCGTTTTGTACTTCAGGTAAACAGTCTGCTGCTGGGCCGAGGTTTCTGCCACCAATTGAATCCGTTTCTCGACCTGCGAAGAAGCCTTCAAATGAAGTTGATAAAGAGTTTGTGTCAGTCATGCATCTTGTGGAGACTCTGGACTGTGACGACTTGTTCGCGACTGACTGCATCAGCAATTTGGTAGATCAGCAGTGGAAAAAGCCTCCACCGTTGCCCTGGAGCAGCTCTCCGCACTGCTGCACCGGCAAGCGGCCTGAAGGTGCAACAATTCAGCAGAGATATGTAATACATGCCGTCTCTTTCCTGCTCTTCCTGCTCTACTTTGCCTGGTACGTGACGGACTTCAGTCGGACCAAGCAGTCTCCAGTTCCAGACATCATCCTGCTGTCGTACGCACTGTCCTTCACTCTGCAGGAAATCAATGATTTTCTAAACAATATGTCTCTGAAGGACGTGACAATTTTTGGCCGCCATCTAAAGGTTCCAGGCTACTTCACGGACCTGTTCAACTACTTTGACATGGCTGGGCTGCTGCTGATGTGGGCAGGTCTGGTCCTGAAGCTGCGCGGCGAGCTCACCGGCCCCATCCTCCTACGCAGCAGTCAGGTTGTGCTCAGCGCCTCATTTCTGCTACTGGGATTCCGCTCTGTGGCCCTGCTCAGCTACTTCAAAGTCACCGGGCCGAAGATCAATATGCTCAAAAGCTTGCTGTTCAAAGACCTGCTGCCATTCATATTGATCTTGCTGGTGCTGGTGTACTCATTTGGTATCTTTTTCTTCAACCTGCTGTTTCCGGCTTTCTCAGACTCAAGAGATGCTCAGGCTCTGACAAAGGTGTTCACCGTACCCGTGTCACTGGCGTTTGGGATCTTCGAAAGCGTGATTTTCGAGTCCTGCAATCCTGGCACGCTCGCAACTGGGAAGAACTTCCTTCCAAATGAGAAGCCCTGTGCGGATGAAGAAGGAAAAAGGGCTTACGATGGAATTCTGATGTTCGTGTACCTCCTTCTGGTGAACATCGTGATGTGGAACCTGCTGATCGCGCTGTTCAGCCGCACTGTGACGAAGTTGGCGAGCAGAGCGGAGGTTCTGTGGCGCAAGAATCTGTTCGAGCTGCTGCGGGAGTTCGCGGAGGTCAGTCCAGTTCCGCCGCCGCTGTCGTTCCCGCACTACGCCTGGAAACTGCTGCGGAGGTGTCGGTGCGAGCGGCGCTCCGGCAGAGTGGGACCTGACGGTTCTGAGGTAAGGCCACAGCTTAGCCAATATTGTCAAGTCAGACTTTTCTCGTGTACAGAAGCAGAGTAAGTTACTTTTCTTTATTTCGGATAGGAAAAGCTCTTCGTATTTTCTTATACTTTGTGGAACTCAATTTATTAAAAAGATTGATTACGCTTGAAGCAGCTAGGTTTATCGTCGATGAAATTAAAGTCTTACTTAAATCTTTATGTGATTTGGCATTATAGTTAGAATAAAAAATTCACGATATTCACAACGTACATCGTACTGCTTACATCAAAAGTGTACCTTTGGCTGACTGAGTGGCCCGTCTAGGTCTTCTTTGGCTATGATAAAGCGTATGTTTCGGTGACTGAATGCATTTACGAAATTTTGGTTAAAACAAAAACCTAAGTGCACTAAACTTTTGACTCTCCAGCCGTGGTGGCAGAACAAAAAAGACTTCAGCGGCTACCCAGAAGGCTACAAGCGTTTCCTGATTTACCAGGCCAAACGGCTGCGGGAGCACCGGCCCCGGCTGCAGCGGCCTGTGGAGAGGCACAAGGGCGACACCGATGTGCTCAAGGCGCACGTAGAGAACCAGGCCCAGGACTTGCGGGATGATGTGCTCACTGCTCAGAGAGAAGATAATGCGAGAATTGAGGCACACTTGAAAGACTCAATTGACTCAATTGAAACTCAATTGAATGAAAAAACTGAAGAAATTCGGCAACGGCAGCGAAAGCACAGAAGGAAAACGAAGAAGCAATTGTCCGAGATAACGAACATGTTGAAGCAGATGCAGCAGCAGATGCAGCGGTGAGGAAAATTGTCAAGGTTGTCCAATTTATACACAAGGACCACTAGGAACACTTCACAAGTCTAGTAGTCCTTGTTTATACACTTGCGTCATTTAGGAATGGCACACGCTCAAAACTCTTGCGGAGCAAATAGCTTACGCGCATTCGAAGCAAAGGTTATTTTAGGGTTTTTACGAGAAATTTGGGCCGTATTGCAGCGCAGATTTCATCACTCTGTTTCAGCTTTCAAATAGAATTAAATTGTAATTTTTTTGTCAATTTCCAGACTTTCGGACTCAGCATGCAAATGAGCAGCTCGTGTTTTCTGATGGTCGTCATTATCTCCACAGCAATTTCTAATTAATCACACGAACATCGATCGCTTTATGAGCAAATCTGCCATCTTCTGCCAAATTTTCGTGAGAGCCCTCAGAACCTCAGCCGTTTTTACAATAGGCTGCATTGACTATTTTAGAAATGGCTATAATACTCTGCTGGTGATAGAAAGTTACAGAAAGTATAACTGCTACCAATCAGAAAGCTATTCAAAATTTATAGACACTTTCCGTTATTTCACGAACAAATTTTGTAAAAACAAAACATCTACATCGGGACTTTATTCGGTGATGTAGAGTATTATCCCTGAAAATGTTTTTTATCCATAATTTATGTGAGACGAAACATGCCTTTTTAGGATTTTTTATCAAGAACTGTTTTCCTTTTTAATTCATAACCTTGCTATTTGATTTTTATTTTTACTGGAACGAAATTGGTAAAAGCCTCTGAATCTTGGAGAATCGAATTTCACGTTGCAGTTGACAATGCTTTGGTCTAAATGTAGGCACTGCTGTTGCCGCTCGATGTCGGCTGTGAAAGTCGTGCACAGACACGCGGTCGTAGCCGGTCTCGAAGTGCAACCGCTCTGAAGCTTGCAATAGCTCGTAATGGCGTAGTCATCAAGGGTCTCTGATCGTGGCGCAGCAATCCAGGTTTATTTATAATTACAGGGTATCATTTTCAATGTCATAAAGTGCTCAGAATTCCGGGCATATGCACCGTGTCGATTCGTAGCCCTCTAGAGCACCCAGTCACACTCGCTCGCCTTAGGTTATTGTTCTGATGATAATTGTCCTTCTGTTGCGTATGTCACTGTTTTAACTGGCAAGGTTATGAGTTCGAGCGGAACATTTCCTTATTTTCTTACCATGGCATCATTAGTGCTCCACCAGCTGCTATGTTTGAAATCTGTATTGAACCAATACTGTGACAAATATTCTATCAAGTGAAACAGAAAATCCTATATCAAGTGATTACATGAAACTCTTCTGGACTCGCTAATTACGTCCTGAGCTCTTTTAAGTCCTGACCTATATGAGTGATCCTTTTCTGGAAACTCAATGACCTGCAGCGAAAGCTTTGATTTTGGGTCAGTGTTGGATACTTACTGTTAAGCAAAGCTGGAATTGCTTTTTTAAAATCAGAGAGCACAGTGTACTTCCTTGTTCTGCTACCATGCTTCTTTTTGTTTAGTTTTTGTTCCTTTATTATTGCTCGTGCATATCAGTGACACTAATATTATGTGAGATTTTTTTAACGCCCTGTTTCTTACATGTTTTCGGAAATGTTCCGTTGCTAACACGTTATTGTGAATGTTCCGTTGCTAACATGTTTCTTTGAATGTTCCGTTGCTAACACATTTTTGTGAATGTTCTGTTGCTAACACGTTTTTGTGAATGTTCTGTTGCTAACACATTTTTGTGAATGTTCCGTTGCTAACATGTTTCTGTGAATGTTCTGTTGCTAACATGTTTTTGTAAATGTTCTGCTGCTTGCATGTTTTTGTGAATGTTCTGTTGCTTACATGTTTTTGTGAATGCCCTGTTGCTTACATGTTTTTGTGAATGCCCCATTGCTTACATGTTTTTGTGAATGTTCCATTGCTAACACATTTTTGTGAATGTTCTGTTGCTAACACGTTTTTGTGAATGTTCTGTTGCTAACACATTTTTGTGAATGTTCCGTTGCTAACATGTTTCTGTGAATGTTCTGTTGCTAACATGTTTTTGTAAATGTTCTGCTGCTTGCATGTTTTTGTGAATGTTCTGTTGCTTACATGTTTTTGTGAATGCCCTGTTGCTTACATTTTTTTGTGAATGCCCCGTTGCTTACATGTTTTTGTAAATGTTCTGTTGCTTGCATGTTTTTGTGAATGCCCCGTTGCTTACATGTTTTTGTAAATGTTCTGTTGCTTGCATGTTTTTGTGAATGTTCTGTTGCTTACATGTTTTTGTGAATGCCCTGTTGCTTACATTTTTTTGTGAATGCCCCGTTGCTTACATGTTTTTGTAAATGTTCTGTTGCTTGCATGTTTTTGTGAATGTTCCGTTGCTTACATGTTTTTGTGAATGTTCTGTTGCTAGCATGTTTTTGTGAATGTTCTGTTGCTTACATGTTTTTGTGAATGATCTGTTGCCAACATGTTTTTGTGAATGTTCTGTTGCTCAAATGTTTATGTGAATGTTCCGTTGCTTGCATGTTTTTGTGAATGTTCTGTTGCTTGCATGTTTTTGTGAATGCCCTGTTGCTTAAATGTTTTTGTGAATGTCCTGTTGCTTGCATGTTTTTGTGAATGTTCTGTTGCTTGCATTTTTTTGTGAATGTTCTGTTGCTTGCATGTTTTTTTGTGAATGCCCTGTTGCTTAAATGTTTTTGTGAATGTCCTGTTGCTTAAATGTTTTTGTGAATGTCCTGTTGCTAACATGGTTTTGTGAATGTTCCGTTGCTTACATGTTTTTGTGAATGTTCCGTTGCTAACATGTTTCTGTGAATGTTCTGTTGCTAACATGTTTTTGTAAATGTTCTGCTGCTTGCATGTTTTTGTGAATGTTCTGTTGCTTACATGTTTTTGTGAATGCCCTGTTGCTTACATGTTTCTGTGAATGCCCCGTTGCCTACATGTTTTTGTGAATGTTCCGTTGCTAACATGTTTCTGTGAATGCTCTGTTGCTAACATGTTTTTGTAAATGTTCTGTTGCTTGCATGTTTTTGTGAATGTTCTGTTGCTTACATGTTTTTGTGAATGCCCTGTTGCTTACATTTTTTTGTGAATGTTCTGTTGCTTGCATGTTTTTGTGAATGTTCTGTTGCTAACATGTTTTTGTGAATGTTCTGTTGCTTGCATGTTTTTGTAAATGTTCTGTTGCTTGCATGTTTTTGTGAATGTTCTGTTGCTTGCATGTTTTTGTGAATGCCCTGTTGCTTAAATGTTTTTGTGAATGTCCTGTTGCTAACATGTTTCTGTGAATGTTCCGTTGCTTACATGTTTTTGTAAATGTCCCACTCTACTCACATGCTTTTTGGTAAAGGCCCCGCTACATACATGGTTTTTTATATATGTCCTATTTCTTACATTTATTGTTTTTTGAAAGCTCCGTATGTAGCTTGTATGTTTTTATCTTGCGATACACCATTAATTTTGATGTTATTTTTTTCTTGTCATAGACAGTTAACTTAGTTTTTCTTTTGGAGAGCGCAGCAACAAAACTATGTAAAGCCAATAGCATGCAGGGCATGTTTGTTATTATTTTTCTATTTTTTTAGTCATTGATAGTTTTTTCAAAGCATCTAAATCATTTAAAACATTTCAAAGAGATTTCCATTTACAAAATGAACTTTCAATTATCGCTATATTTAAAAACAACTATTTATCAAAAAATTGCCTAATCATACTATCGTGCTACTCAAGTACTCGAATGTCTAAAACATTTCTTTGCTTTCGATTTAAGCTTTTATTTAAAAAATAATAAAAAGTTTTTAAGACTTGACTGGATCAAGCAGTAATTACTTAGAAGTTAAGAAACTTTTTAGTTCCGTGTTTTATTTTGTTATTTTACACTACTGGTGGTGTTTGAAGTGTTTAAATAGTTTTTTTAATCGAAACCAATTACATGAGAAAAACCACTCGCTGTTATTTTGTGACGAAACATATCTTTTTTCTCTGAATTAAGTCGAGTTCTTTCACTATTCTATCATTTTCTGTAACTCTGAACGGTCTGCTCTGGACCCGATATGTACGAACGTCAGGTCTCGCTTCCTTTTGAACCATTAACCTCAGCTGATGTTGATCAGCTTGTGCTGTGACGGAGTAACCGAGATTTGAACCAGCGGCTCCAGGGTGCTTGAAGGTGCTCACAAAAGGTAATGACGCGAGAGGGGGGTTACCCAATCTGCTGTGAACAAAGGGCACCTGTTGTCTGGTCATAAGGGACTCTGTACGAGGTTCCCCCCTGACTACTAGGGCGTCTCGACCAATAGAATCCTTATTTCCCAACGGTAGGGCTCTGACAGGAAATTCCAAAAAATATCAACGGATCTTTCCCCAGAAACTCCACCATGCCTTCTTAACCTACCAAATAACTATCTGGAGCTAAAGCAACTAAAACCCCATCTAAAACTAAATCCGCTCCTCCTCAACTATAGACACTAGCTCTGGACACTTATCTTATAGACACTCACTCTTGAGTCATGGATACTCACTCTTGAGTCATGGATACTCACACTCGAGTTATGGATACTCACACCTGAGTCATGGATACTCAAACCTGAGTCATGGATACTCACACTTGAGTCATGTATACTCACACCTGAGTCATGGATACTCACATCTGAATCATGGATACTCATCCCTAAGTGACATAGGTACTCATTCCAAAGTCATGGACAATCACCCAAAGGACTTCCAAACCCCTGACCCGTTGACGGCCTGCCAAGCAGTGACGTGCGCCAGACCGCACCCTTTTCCTACTAATCCTGAGGCTATGGATAATCATCTCACTGAACCTAGAGATAGATAGACAGATAGAGAAACGCAAAAACTAGAGGGATTTTGCGAACACGTGCTTCGCGAAACAGGCGTGAAGGCAGGCAGCTGCGGTCTGAGGGCTGAGACCCACCGACTGCAAGTCGGCCACAGAACAGCGTCACTGGTCTCCTAGAACGCCAGCAGGAGGTCATTAACTGGAGGTCATTAACGTGAAGTGAAATTGTGAACAATGGCCTTAACTCGCGCACGTCCATCCTATTTTCTTTCGCCCTGGAGGTGGATTTAACACTAAATAAAGAGAATCGCTCGAAATTCAAAATAAGTTGAACTCTTCGGTCAAGTACTTTCTAGTGGAGATAAATTATAAGTTGCAAAAAGCGACAAATTTTAAAAGCCAAGTGCTCGCATTAACACTTGAGATTGCTCAAAAATAATAATATCACGCCCCGCGCCGACCACACAAGTGGCCAAATGGGGGGCGTCAAATAAGAAGTAGAATGAAAAGTTAACATAGAATCCTAATTTTCTGAACGAAAAGCTTTGTGAATATCAATAATCAATAAAGCAATAAGAAAGGCACAACCTATCAAAAGATGAACACTGGATCTGCCTCCAATCGAAAGCAATAGCAGTTTTTGTGCTGAAACAAAGTAAAAACTTCTTATCTCCGTAATGTATTTTCAGCGAAAAGTGGCCTTCAAAACATTTGCAATAGGTTTCGAGTGTCGCATCCTGTATATACGTTCCTTTAGTTGTCCTTGTTTCAGATTAAATATTTTTCACAATTCTTTCAGCCATTTCACGGCGCTTAGGAGTTCATTGTTAGTCCTTCTGGTCACTTATTTGTACACCAGGAGGCCAGTCCGTTGAATTGCTCAAGACTCAAATTTTCTTTGACAATTGCAAAACATTCGATCCAGCCTTTCATGTAGAAATTCCTGTCGGTAGGGCTGATCCCACCGAGTCTGAGGTTCTGGAGGTCCTCCACGGAACTGTAGGTCCGGTACTTAGGATCTTTTAAATCAACGCGCACCAGCTTGTTGTCAGCGTAGAAGAAGCAATCCAACGACTGCTGCAGGGAGAAGCCGAATGCGCGAAACAATCCGGAAGAGTTCGATGGGTAACTGCCGGGATCCGTGACGTACCGGTAATTTTGTAAATTGATTTATTCCGCTTTGCTTCGCGTATGCTTGCGTCAGTTGGCTGTCATTTCTGAGAAACAGTTTAACATAAAATTTGGGCTTCTGTCTACTATAGAGCCGGTATATTGCGTTGAACTTGTCCCTGAAAGGTCCAAGTTGTACATGCATCTTATCTAAAGGTAAAGTTTACTTAATCTAAAAAGACTTACAGTCCATTGAAATCAAGTCTGGCCCTCATAAATACGGTCACGTTGGGCTCGGGCGCAAACAGGTCCTCGATTCCGTCGGCCATTTTTACGTCGATGAAGGAGCCAGCCTCTCCCGTCACGAACGCGCCCGCAGACCGGTTGAGCACAGCCGACACGAGCACCGGAGTGTGCGGATTCCGGTGCACAGGCGCCAGGTTGAACGAGCCCGCACGGAAGTGGTACAGAATCCGCAGCGAGCTCACCGCGATGCTGCTGGGCAGGTCGATCGTGTGAGCTGCAATTCGATAACGATATAACGATATGAGCACATCGGTGCATGCATGGACTCGCCAATTAATGAACTGCATGGGCACAGCTGCAGTCACGCACTGCATGGGCACAGCTGCAGTCACACTGCATGGGCACAGCTGCAGTCACGCACTGCATGGGCACAGCTGTAGTCACGCACTGCATGGGCACAGCTGCAGTCACACTGCATGGGCACAGCTGCAGTCACGCACTGCATGGGCACAGCTGCAGTCACACTGCATGGGCACAGCTGCAGTCACGCACTGCATGGGCACAGCTGCAGTCACGCACTGCATGGGCACATCTGCAGTCACACACTGCATGAGCACAGCTGCAGTCACACACTGCATGGGAGCTGCAGTCACGCACTGCATGGGCACAGCTGCAGTCACGCACTGCATGGGAGCTGCAGTCACGCACTGCATGGGCACAGCTGCAGTCACGCACTGCATGGGCACAGCTGCAGTCACGCACTGCATGGGCACAGCTGCATTCACTCGTGACTCCTCACCCTGCTGGAACTTTGCCAGCCTCCGCCTGTTCACAAACGAGTCGCACTGGCCGTGTCCGTGCAGCCATGCAGTGAGGAAGGCCTCGGCAGTCGCCAGCAGACACCAGCGATGCTCAGCGACCATGCTGGCAGCTGCACAGCTCTCTGTCGTGTGGCAGCTCAGCACGCAGCCAGCGATGCTGCGTTCAGGCAGTTGATGAAGCTCCAGCTTCCGCACTCCATCAGCAGGCAGATCGTCAGGTGGACATGCGGGCAGTTTGTCGTAGTCGGTGAGCCCCACGAGGGTCGCCGAGGCGATGGCACTGAGGCAAAATAACTGGCCAAGTGTGCTCAACAAAACCAGCATGTTGGCAAGAGCTAAAAATATCAAGTTGCCATGAAACCGTTTCTTCGGGCTGCTTTTTACGAGCTAAATATCGGAAAAACATCTTTAGGCAAAAAAATCAGAAGAAGCAGCTCCTTGTGACATGTGCCAGTAGCTTCCGAGATGCGGCCATTATTTGCTTTGCAGGTGAGGATCTCACAACGTGGGAAAATGCAAACTCCAGAATCGATTGCTCTGAAAGATAAGGGTTAATATTGACATCTTAGACGAGGCTAAAATGGTCGTGTCAGTTGACAAGGTGTAGAAAACTGGAAGACAAAAATTGAGAAAACACACGGTCTCTCAAGTGCTGCAAATGATTTTTAAGTCTGTAAGACCGTGCCAGAGGAGTGGCTGCTTTTAACGCAAACCCACCAGCGCAAACCCTAAATCTATCCATTTACTTGAAGTAGGATGCTAAACGTGAAAGTCCAAAAAGTTTGATTTTCCTTCAAATTTTGTAGTGTCAATAACTGGTTGACTTAGCAAGCACGGATCCTCCCTGGATCTGGCAGGCCCGCAACATCAGCAAGCAATTCGAGAGTTTGAGGAAGCAAAGGCTTATTTATTTTATTCGCGTTGTTGACGTTGAGGTCACGACCTGAGACCTCCAGGAGTCTCAACGTGCCGTGCGGCTGCATTAGAACGTTTTTTGTGTGACGCCGTCTGCTTGTTCCTAAATGACGTTTATTGTCTTTGATCAGCCTATTTAAAAATCAAAATATTTTACAAAATATTGCACAAATGCAATAAAATTTTCATTGATTTTGTTTGTATCGCAACTTTACCAATTTCTATTCTATTGGTATCAAGTAAAATCAAACCCCACGTTAAGAGACAAGCCGATGCAGGAGCTCGAAGACGTCTTGAATTTGCACACCAGATATTCATTCAATATCCAATATACTGAAACTAAACTCCTGTCTGTCTAGCTAGGCGATTGGCAAGACATGGGGGCGAGAGGCTGGAAAAAAATAGAAAGGCGCCAGTCGATGCAGGGGCGCTAGAAAGGCGCTGAAACTTCGACGAGAAAATCTCACACAAGTGCATTAGTTATGAGATGCGGCTGACTCCTCCGAGACAGTAGGATTTATTTGTTAATTTTAGAATCGTTGAGTCTTTCCTTAACAAATTAAAGAAAGAGGTTCAGGATACGAGCCGTACAGCTTAAGCAATGCAGCATCAATCTCATTCCGATGCTTAGTCAAAAGGCGACACGCACTCGCACAGAACGGACGTCGAGCCCGTGGCCATAAAATGGGCGTCAGCCAGAAGTCCCGGCAAATTCTTGGCAATGACCGCTACATTGTATTCTCGTAAATTATTTGGCTGACCGATAGCCCACAGGCTGCTGTCAATCGGGCTGCCGCAGGTCGCCCACGTCCATCCGCCTGACGGCTCCGCACTGCCGGGCTGCTGGAGACCGCCGAGCCACACGGAGGTCTGAGGCGACAGCGACTCGTTGCGCACCCGGTCCAGGTGGCTCAGCTCGGCGAGGTCAGCAGCGTCGGCCATGACGACGAGACCGGGCTCGGACTCGCACCTCAGTCGGCTCTGCTCCCAGTTCCCGGAGCCGTTGTACGCCATGTACTTCACTCCGCACCGGCCGTGTCCGAAGCCGCTCGGACACAGCGAGCCGGACGCCAGACCCGACCGCTGCTTGACGAACAGCCGGCCGCGCTGCGAGCAGCCGCAGTCCGAGCGCATCGACCGGCTGCAGGCGTCGAACACGAACAGCCGGCAGTCAGCGGAACCGCCGTCGGGAGCTCCGAACGCCTGGCAGCGCGGGTTGCGGCTGCAGAGCATCGCGCAGCCCGAGCGCCTTCGACTTCCGGGCGCGTCTGGACGAACTCGCTGGCAACGCACAGGAGGGCATCGATGGCCGAGTACCCCGTGCCGCTGCTGATGCTGGTGGCGCAGGCAAAGAGCAGCACAGGCGATGAGGCAGCGAGTATTTGAATTATGAGCATTAGATTTTCTGCAGTCATCTTTAAGGTTTTTAACTGTATGCTGCTTGAGTAGGAGATACGACTACTCCAGTCTGGCTTGTCTCTATTTGATTCACTTCAATATATAAATGTTTTTCAAAGCGACGAAGCTGTATGAGTGACACGGAGCGATTTCTTAGTAAAAACTAGCTTCATTTGTCAAATCTGCACTCCCATTAAGGGCTCTGCTTTGAGTGTCTCAGTCACTCAACTACTTTTTTCCGTAGCCTTCTTCCCAGGTGTTCATGGTGTCAATAATATTCTCTCTCAAAAAATCGATTTTTTGAATAAATACCCAAGGTAGCCACTCAACGCTTTCGCGTCGGGGACTTTGGAAGCGCCCACATGTTATATGTGTGTCTATGAATTCTAGGAAACGCTTCAACCGTGCATCCCTACTCATAAGTAGCTGATAAAGACTTTAGACTCAGAAAACGTGGTCCTGACTACGAATCTCGTTTGTATATCAATGTTTGGCATTGAAAGAGGCAATTAACACAGAGTTGCAGAGCCGCCTCTGACAAGCTTTGTGACAAGCTCCTCTCGATGAGCTCTGCCTGATTCTGATATTGGAACGATGCAGCAAGCAAGCTTCTGAAGCAATTATTAAAATTTGACGAAAAAAAGTCCCATCTGAAAATGGCCAGATGTGGCCAGAAAGATATGTGTAATAGCTAAAATGCGATTTCACAGAAAATCGTGGACAATGTTTTCATTCCAATTAGCAACAGCTATTCCCATGGCTATTGAACTGCTCCACACGTGTGTAGGAATTGCTTTTGGGACACAAACGCTGACAATCGACACTTGACATGACAGGTGCAACTGTTCACAGAGCTAGCTTTTGTAATTTCTTTCAGCAGGTTTAGATGGGCGAAGCCACATCTGTCGCCCCTGATATCCGAAAAGTTAGAGTAGGAAAAGTATCAAGCATCAGATAAAAAAGTCATCCGTAAACAAGTGGCAATGAGAAATGGCTATTTGTTGGAAGTGAAATGTCCAACTTTATGAGGTTTTTCTGCGGGATTCATCTGAGCGCGTAAAAAACAACGATTTTTGACAAGGGTGTTCGTCATTAGATGCGGCTGACTACTATGAGACAGCAGAATTTATTTGTTCATTTCAGAAACTTCAGAGTCTGATCTTTCACAAATCCTACAAGGATCCTGAAGCTATACCTAGATGACAGTTTAAATTTCATTCCGATGCTTAGTCAAAAGGCGACACGCACTCGCACAGAACGGACGTCGAGCGCGCGTCCATAGAATTGGCGTCAACCAGAAGTCCAGGAAAATTCCTGGCAATGGCAGTTGCTTTGTCCTCTTGAAAATTATTTGGCTGATCGGTGGTCCACAGGCTGCTGTCAATCGGGCTGCCGCAGGTCGCCCACGTCCATCCGCCTGACGGCTCCGCACTGCCGGGCTGCTGTAGACCGCCGAGCCACACGGAGGTCTGAGGCGACAGCGACTCGTTGCGCACCCGGTCCAGGTGGCTCAGCTCGGCGAGGTCGGCAGCGTCGGCCATGACGACGAGACCGGGCTCGGACTCGCACCTCAGTCGGCTCTGCTCCCAGTTCCCGGAGCCGTTGTACGCCATGTACTTCACTCCGCACCGGCCGTGTCCGAAGCCGCTCGGACACAGCGAGCCGGACGTCAGACCCGACCGCTGCTTGACGAACAGCCGACCGCGCTGCGAGCAGCCGCAGTCCGAGCGCACCGACCGGCTGCAGGCGTCGAACACGAAGAGTCGGCAGGCGGTGGAGTCGCCGTCCGGAGCTCCGAACGCCTGGCAGCGCGGGTTGCGGCTGCAGAGCATCGCGCAGCCCAGAGCGCCTTCGACTTCCGGGCGCGTCTGGACGAACTCGCTGGCAACGCACAGGAGGGCATCGATGGCCGAGTATCCCGTGCCGCTGCTGATGCTGGTTGCAGAAATCATAATTTCTTCACGACTGCTGACCCAAAGGATTAACAACAGCAGATAATTCGAGGTCATTTTTGCTACGATTTTAACTTTCTGTGAAAAAGCTTAAGTTTCCCTTAGACTTTTTTCAGGCTTTAGGCACTAGCTAATTTTGAGTGCAGGTGTAAAGCTGGTGTATTTATCCCTATTAGCCGTGAGACATTTAAAGCAGCGTAGCAGAAAGGCACTCAAAATAACAACAGGTGTTGTTAATTTTCTTGAATTAATTATTTATAAAATTTAATGGGAAAACTCTATATTAAATATACTCTCGAAAACTACTTAAAGTAGTTTAAAGAAAAATTTCTCTAAAACTAGAAAAACAATATTAGACAGAAACGACGTACACAATCAGTTTGCAAAGACCAGCTTCCAGTAGATATGGAGTCGTTGATTCGTGAGTACGGAGTTCTCCGCCATCGATGCAGTATGTAGAAATTGGAATTCGAGTACATTCTATAGCTTTAGAGCATAATTTTTATATCAGCTGTAGAGTTTACTCTCAATCTGAGTCTACACGGGTCAAAACAGTGCACCAAAATGAGAGAGAAAAGTCTAAAGCGCCAGCAACCGCTGAGCATCTTGAGTTCAAGTAGCAACCCCCCTTACCCTAAGAAATATGGGCAGCAATAAATGAGATGAGCTGATATCTGAGTGGAACACGCAGACACCCGTGCACTCTGCAGGGCCTCCCTCTTGATGAGGCCATTTTTGCGTGCATAAATGACTTAGCAAACAAGAGATGCTGGCGTGCCTGGACTGCCTGAGAGAGAATTTGATTGAGGAGGATTTTTGCGGCAGCTATAAGGGAACTGCAGGGTTCTCAGTCTCCAGTCTCCAGGCCTTGCTGCTTCTTATATTCAGTCAGAGTAGAGTTCAGATCAGATTAGTGTATTTGGGTAAATAGGTGACGTTAATTCAAAATTGGAGTAGGCGAGATCAGAATAGAGGCAAGATTAGAGTTGGTGAGATTAGATTTGAGTCCAGCTTGAAGTAGATGAGGTTAGAATAGAGGTGAGATAAGTGTAGAATTACGATTAGAAGCTAGTTGAAGTTAGAGTTAGGTTAAAGTCGAATAGGTGGGATTAGAGTAGAGGAGAGAATAAAGTAGTGACGGGATGGGATTAGAGTAGAGGTGAGAATAGAGTAGTGACGGGATGAGATTAGAGTAGAGGTGAGAATAGAGTAGTGACGGGATGAGATTAGAGTAGAGGTGAGAATAGAGTAGTGACCGGATGAGATTCGAGTAGAGGTGAGAATAGAGTAGCGATGGGATGAGATTAGAGTAGAGGTGAGAATAGAGTAGTGACGGGATGAGATTAGAGTAGAGGTGACAATAGAGTAGTGACGGGATGAGATTAGAGTAGAGGTGACAATAGAGTAGTGACGGGATGAGATTAGAGTAGAGGTGAGAATAGAGTAGTGACGGGATGAGATTAGAGAAGAGGTGAGAATAGAGTTGATACTAGCATAGGAGAGGCTGTAGTCGAGTCGAAAGTGGAGTAGATGAGATGAGATTAAGAGTAGAGGTGAGATAGAAGTAGGCAAGATTTGAAGAGGTGAAGTTAGAGAGTGAGATTAGAGATTACAGTAGAGTTAGGTAAGATTAAGAGTGATCGAAAGTTGAGTAAGATATTTTTGTTGCTAAAATCCGATAAAATTTAAAACTAAAACAAAAAAAAACCGAAAAGGACAAAATGCATCTCCATGATATGAGACTAGATCTATTGAGATAAGACTGTGTAAAATAGAAAGAGTAGATACAATGGTGCAAACTCAGACCTCATTAAATTTAATTAGTCACCGCAAACGACAAGTACCATTTAATTTTATTTGTTTAAATTCTTTTTTTCCAAAAAAAGTCACTTTTAATGGTTCAACCGTTTCCGGAAAATGCAAATGCGATCTGTTCAACCGGAGTGCCGTCCCCCCAGGGGGTCAGAGAGTGGCTGAGCGGACGATTCGGGCAATAAAAATACTGATCTGCCAATTCATTCCCCCAATTTCGTGTGCAGATTTTCGGAATTCGAAATGCATTTCGAACAGCCAATCACATGAGAGGTGCATCGCGGGTTCTCCCTACTTATTGGCAATCGCTCAGCAATTCTTCGAGGTGCAGTAGGTTTTTGATTGCAATTGCTTCAAATAAAAGAGATTAGCAGAGTGTGTAAGTGGAAATTGCGACTAAAAAGAGAAGGAATCCCGTTTCAAAAACGTGCTTAAACTTTCTCGGTGAGTTGGTGACATCCTGATATAGAATGAGGACATCCTGATGTAGAATAAGGACATACTGATATACTCGTAGAATGAGGGCATACTGATATAGAAGGAGGGCATCCTGATATAGAAGGAGGGCATCCTGATATAGAAGGAGGGCATCCTGATTCAAGTCAGTATATCATTTAAGTAGCATGGATTTTAGCTCAACATCATGGATATTTTTATTACTTTTCTTACATGAAATTTCAAACCAAGCTGGAACAAGGGAAGGCAAAACTTATCCCCTAACCGTCTACTTTCAGTAGCAAAAACCACAACAATGAGCGACAGACCAACAGAGGCTGGATTGCAATGGCCGGATTTGAGGTACCTCATCATGTGTCGGAGTCTGCAGAGCCTGCCGAGCTTGGGGCCAGGTGAGTTCCATCTATCTATCTATCTATCTATCTATCTATCTATCTATCTATCTATCTATCTATCTATCTATCTATCTATCTATCTATCTATCTATCTATCTATCTATCTATCTATCTATCTATCTATCTATCTATCTATCTATCTATCTATCTATCTATCTATCTATCTATCTATCTATCTATCTATCTATCTATCTATCTATCTATCTATCTATCTATCTATCTATCTATCTATCTATCTATCTATCTATCTATCTATCTATCTATCCGTCTATCTATCTATCTATCTATCTATCTATCTATCTATCCATCTATCTATCTATCTATCTATCTATCTATTTATCTATCCATCTATCCATGTTTTAGAATCGTTTCGTTAGGCAGACAGCCTCCCATTGTTGCAGAGCACATCAGTCAGTAGCACTGTTTAGCTTATCTATCAGGGATGAGCCGTGTCGCCTCTATCATTATAAGAGACGGAATTAAGGGCCAGTAAGCCGCTATCCCAGAGTTGGCAGCATGAAAAATGGCTGCAGGCTCCTTTTTAGCGGCAGCCGTATCGCCAATTTTATCTCAGCTCTGAATGATGATCCCTCCAGAATCCGCAGAGTTTCCCGCCAGCGACTCTGCGTGAGTCAACCCCATGATAAAAGCCTCCCCCAGAGCAGGAGCAGTTTCAGCTCAGCTGTGTAGAGAGAAGGAGAGACTAGTTGTGTTCTTTAGGCCTTCACTTAGAGAGTAAAACCCAGCATCATCGCCTGTCCGCTTCATCGTGTGCGTCGCTCTAGATTGAATTACTTGTGAAATTTAATAATAGAATTCACCTGGACAATGCTAGCAGCCAATCGACCGTGCTCATTTTCAGATGCAGCAGCGTACAGTCCAGCAGCAGTGGCTAAAACGAATGGTGGCAGCAACGCTTCCGTGAGCGCGTCAGCTATCGCAACGAACAAAGCAACCGCGACGGAACTAGAAGCTCTGGACCATTCGAAGCACTCTGTCATGACTGAGGAGCGCGAGAGCCACCTGTTCGCATTCGCGATCGCCTGTCTAACCAATGGGAGACCGCTAAACTCGCTGCCAATTGAAGCTCGTATGGTCTGCGCCGTTGTGCTGGCAGTTCTGACGGTGGCTGGCACCGTGTGCAACTCAGCACTGATCTGCTGCATGTTCCAGGTGAGCCCGGGGCTCAGGATAACTTATATGGTGTGGTGAGAGCACTCAGTCACAGGGTGAACCGATGCCCTAGGCTATGGGATGAGCACACCCTGATTTAGAATGAGGACATCCCGATATAGAATGAGGACATCCTGATATAGAATGAGGACATCCCGATATAGAATGAGGACATCCTGATATAGAATGAGGACATCCTGATATATAATGAGGACATCCTGATATATAATGAGGACATCCTGATATAGAATGAGGAAATCCCGATATAGAATGAGAATATCCTGATATAGAATGAGGACATCCTGATATAGAATGAGGACATCCTGTTATAGAATGAGGATATCCTGATATAGAATGAGGACATCCTGATATAGAATGAGGACATCCTGATATAGAACGAGGACATCCCGATATAGAATGAGGACATCCTGTTATAGAATGAGGATATCCTGATATAGAATGAGGCCATCCTGATATAGAAAGAAGACAAACACAAGCTATCGCTATCAGACCAATTTTGGTGCTCAAGCTCCAAGTTAACGTAGCGGTGGCGCACGGTTTTCGAACTTGAGTACTCTAGCTGAGAGAGTCTGGCATGTGAACTGATGAGCTGCTCTGCGACATACATGTACCAAGGTGCAGAGAGAGTCAACCTGCAACCCCTTGGGGAACCGTTTGTCTCATTTCAAGTCAGAACTTGCTATTTTTAATGGCAAAATTGTCTCGCAGTTCGCCTACAGTCGACTCGGCACCTGCCTGTATGTTGCCGCCATCTCAAGCGCCGACCTGGTCCTTTTACTTGTTCGATGCGGCGATCTGTGGCTTCGCTGCGCTTTGGACATTAGTCCAGTCAGCATGGCGCTGACTCAGTCGAAGACCGCCTGCAGCGTTTTCCCGTTCGCCTACGGCTGCGTGGTGCACATGCGGGGCTTTGCCCACCTTGCTCTGGCCTGGGACACCGTCAGCCTGTATTGGCGGCCCGTGAAGGCCTGGCAGAGCCTGCGTCCTGATCGAGTCGGGAACACCCTGATCGCGTTCTGCGCCACCTTTCTAGTGCTCAACTCACAGTACCTGTGGACCTATTCGTTGCAGGACGTGCGACTAGAGAGCAGCGATGCTAAGGGTAATGAGTTCAAGCATTAGGTTAAACATTTCAGTATTATGAATGCGCATTCAAAACTCAGACAGGCAACAATCCATATATTAGACTAGAGTAGTGCGTTTTGAAACAGTTCTACAAATCAATGATTAAAATATCGCATCATTTAGGCAGCAGGAGGGTTGAGGACTCTTCAGCTTGCTCAACGCCCTGGGAGACATGTCCCATAAATACAATGGGGCAATTCTTCCCATTTCGCTGACTGATTCCCGAACACATACAAGCGTACTCTATCAAGACATAGGGTGTACAGCGGTCCTGGCTTTTCAATCCTCAGGCATGTACACTCTCTGTGCCTTAGCTGTTGGCCCTCAGAGGTTTGAAGAGCCGATTTTCGTGCTTACAAGCCCCAAATGAATGAGATCACGCACGGAACCGAAAAGGAAGACGCGTTTACCGCTGAGCTGCTCTGTCCTCTCTTCAGAGAGTGGAACAAAACGGGTTTACTGAATATGTTAGTGGCCAGATGCACAGTTTCAATGCTGCAATTGTTCGCATCATTTACCACCTCCTCAGAGAGTCTCTGCACCGTAGCGTCTACGTGGATAGCCCCAGCATGGCGCAACACTGTGTGGCCGCTCATCGATTTTCTTGTATCGGACGCCCTGCCTCTGACGGTGATTTCTATCGCGGCTCTGCTAAGTTTCGGATGCGCCATGCGCCACGCCTTCGCATCCTCCTCTGCTTTGTCGCGTCGCACATCCGGTATCCTGGGAGACGAATCACACTGCTTGACCACCACGCCAGATGACCGGCTGAGCACGGAGAGACTGATGCAAAAGTACATTGTCGATTGCCCGACATTCAAACAATTGCGCGTCTGTTTTCTAAGCATCTCCGTTATGTA